>WEIS01052287.1:0-56835 GCA_013389965.1 Todus mexicanus | reverse complement strand
CAAAGCCTTAGACCTCAGCAAAAGCTGTGATGTAAGAGGTAGCTCAGAGACCTGGCAGATGGAACCTGTGACTGCTCTATCAGAACAAGTTGCCTTGGAAGGGAGAGGGGGAAGCAGAAGGGGAGGATTTCTCTGCATGCCAAGAATATACGTATTTTCTCTGGAGAAGAAGGGTTGAGTGGCAAAGTCACTGGATGCTTACTGAAAGTAAAGATCCAGAAGCCTCCCAAAAGTCGCAAAACTGAGCAGAGAAGGTAGAGCAGAATCTGGTCTTGGGAAACTACCAGGAGCATTTAAAAGTCAGGCCATGGAGGAGTTTTATTAAAAACTGTAACACGACAAACCCAATCAAACTCTTGGAGTATACTGAGGATATTTAACTGTGTAGGAGTGTGGAGAAAGCAGTAAAAGCTGTTGTTCTATTTCTGACTCTTATTGTTTGGAAGCACTGACAAAGGATCCGAAGTTGTGAGGGAAATTAAGAGGCTCACCTGAAAGTGTTTGAAAATGAAGATGGTAGAGCACCTGACCCCCAAGGAAAGGAGTAGGCTAAAGCCATAGAGGAGGACTATAGACTTGAAAAATAGTAACCTTCAGCAGACTTGTTAGTGGGACTGTTTTGAGAGGATAGCTGGTTTCTAAATCCAGGGTGGTAATGAGAGCGTTGGCTGATTTGGGCCCCTCTGTGCTCATTTCCAGTTCTAAGTCCATTTCCCTCTCATGCTCCCAGTTTTTGTGTACAACTGCGGTTATTGCTTGTCAGCTTGAGGTTTGCTAGCATTTCCCATAGAGGTAAAACTCTCAAACATTCAAGGTTAAGGGAAGAATTCTACAAATAATCTCCACAAACACGTTCAATTACTGAGGATGGGGGTGAGGAAAAGTAAGTCATAATTTCCTTCTACCTATGAACAGTTTATTTTGTTCTACTGAACACTTAGCCCACTCAGGTGACTCCAAAAGCTCATCCAGTCTGTCGCTGCCAGGGTGCTCTCCTCTGGGAGTGGAGAACAGAGGTGTCCTCAGGTGTGCCCTGGTGTTATCTTCAAAGGCACCTGCAGGCTGCAGTGTTGCCTTGATTATTTGTGCACCTCTACAACCCTCTGCTGGGTTCTTGTTCGTTTTGGGTGTGCCCATCACCAGCTGTAGAAACTGGAGTCAAGGGAAAGCCAGTGAGCTGGCTTCAAACTAAGAAAAGACTCGTTAGATGTTTCCATCGGTGGTGCTCAAGCTGATGGGGAAGAATAACGTGGGTGTTCTGTTAGTTCTAACAGTGTGCTTGTTCCATGTGGAGCTAAGAGGAACAAGGTGTGTAAGGGCTGGTGATGTTCCTGTCAGAAGGGAAACCCATCTTGGCTTAGAAAGTTGATGGAAAAAGGCATTATCTAAAAATTCCCTTTGATACCTTTTGTGTCCAAGAAGTATTGTCAAATTATTTCTTATATTTTCATTTGAAAGTGCCTTTGGGTGCAGATGTGGATGTTGTGACAAAGTCAGAGGTCCAGAAACCAAGCAAAATCCTGTGGGAGCCTGCACAGTGGGGCTGCCCTGCTCAGTTGCAAGGACTCCTCTCTCATGTGAGCTGTAAAATGTTTTTCTGGACAAAACTAAGCACCAGGATCCTACCAGTTTCATCTAAAGGCCCTTGGGCTCTTAAGAAAAGGCAATTACCAGCTGGACCCTGTCTGCATTTGCCACAGTATTCAAGATTCTGTAGGTTTACNTCATGTGAGCTGTAAAATGTTTTTCTGGACAAAACTAAGCACCAGGATCCTACCCAAGATTCTGTAGGTTTCTATTGTGTTTTGAAGTGATTTTTCTCCCCCTCCCTATAATGTGTGTTTATTGTGGGTACATTAAGGTAATGGGTACAGGGAAGTGCTTCCATGGTGAGACAGTTTTGAACCAGATCCTACAGGTTGCTCCCTGCCAAGTCAATGTGAAGTCTTTGTTTTGCTTCTTTTCCAGGAGTTTTGTATTTTCCAGATCAATGTGTGTGACTATATGTAGGAGAATGCTCTTTTCTTTCTGGCCATGGTATTCCCCCACTGAGCTGTGTCTTCTCCACAGCTCTTCACATGCTGGAAGGAAGGGGAAAAGAGTCCTTACCTGCAAGCTAACAGATAAACTGTCTCACTACGGTGTTTGTTCTTCTCCAAAGTGGCTTCTTGATGGATAGGGCTGGGCTCATGCCTCAGAACCATGCTGCAGATGGCACCAGTACAGCTGGTCATGTGTTTTGCATTTTTCTTGACATAAAAATGCATAAGGTTGGATATATCCACCTGAGTCTGAACTGCCTGAGATACTGCCTGCGAGTCCTGCTAGGGCTGGCTGCACAGGTCAGTGTTTCCAGAACTGAAATGCCTAGAAAACACTCGAACCCATTTTTGGGAATCTGAATTTGTGGCCAGGTTTTTTTTGGAGAGGATGTAAAGCAGATGCTGCTGCCACCAGAATCAGTGCCAGCTTTGAGCTCTGAGCTCTGACAGGAACAAATGCCAGCTTTTATTTCCTCTAGTTCCAGAGAAATCCAAAAGGAAAGTCTGCGACATGGAAAATACTGATCCAAAGCACGCTGAAATGTATGCAAATAGCTCTGATGGGCTTTGGATCAGCTCCTAAGTAAACTCATTCTTGGATTGTCACCTCTGGTCATAATGGCCCTTTGTTCCGCCTTTTTAATGACAAATGATTATGTTATAAAAAGCCTTATGTAATTTCTGGCATGGTTCGGCATCACATACGAGAGGTGTGTAATCTTAGAAATGCTCTAGCTAGTTTCTTGGGTTGTGTAACAAATAATTACAGAATCTCGCTGGGTCTTGCTTTATTATTCTACAGCTCCGGGCTCTTACCCCCAGTGGCTTTACATGCTTGTTAATGTTTAAAGCTATCTTGTAGCTTGGGTAATTTGTAATGACTTTTTTGTTACTGAAGCTAATATTAAATAAAAATTTGTTGGAGGAAAGGGAGAAAAAAGTGTGATGGATGTTTTGTTCTTCTGAAAGCACTTTTCCTTGCTTTAATAGCTTCTGGTTAATTTGCAGATACAAACAGTGAAAGGAGAGCTCTGCTAAAGCCTTTGCGGTGTGTTCCTCTGACCCATCGGGAACATACGGCACTGCTCTTCTCAGCAGACTGGGCAGCGGTGGGCACGCAAGTCTGCCATGAAGAGCACTCTTGTATCAAATGTAGATCACTCTTACAGGTGGTGGGTTTGCCTGCTAAGAGTAAAGCTCTGGGCAAAACCTACTGAAACAGAGGAGGTCTTTTGACTCTGCTAAATCTCCAAGCCCTTAGAAAGTGCCCAAAGAATTCAGCCATCTTTTGCTGTTAACAAGGTGGACAAGACAGCTCCTATTCCTGTTGCTCTTGTCGCATCCTACTAAACCAAGAAATCTTTCTCTGCCTGCTTTAATTAAAAAAAAAAAAAGAATTTTCTAGTTAGTTTTTCAAGATATCTGTGTTCTCTCTTCAGGGTGGGAAGAACAGATCCGAACCAGAACATTTTTGTGTGAAGTTGGGTTAGTTTTCATCTGGGCCTGCGCTTCTGCTTTGCACAGATGATGGACAAGGCTTCAAGAGCGATAGGTGCAACTACAAATGATCGGGGTATGGATGGTGGGGTGGGGGGGTCACCATGGGGTATGACTCCTTGTTAACCTCCCCACTAACTTTCATGGTCTTCAGGGGGACCTGAGGTCAGAGCGTGTTGATCAAGTCTCTGAAAAATAAACCACATGGAAATTGAGACGTGAATAATTTCAAGCAAGACCTTTGCCTCCTAGAAGAAACCCTGCTTTTTGGCTTTGTCCTTGATAAAGTTCTGTTTTCATGAAAATATGCAAATGGTATCGAAATATTATCAGGGTTTTTTGTATGTTCAATCCATAGAACTGATAGAGTAAGGAACGGGAGCCTGATGCAAACAGGGCTACCCATCAAACTCCTCCACTCATCTGTACACAAATATCTCGGAGCTCAGGTGTGTTTCCAGCCTGATATGGATGATCAACACTACATAGTTATCACCTCTCAGCAGAACCTGAACAGTAGTTGAGCTTACATGATAGAAAATGCTGATAATGTACCTGTGCAGTGATGGGCAGAAGGGAACCCTCAGGGCGGTGATCTCAGAGCTGCACATGGTGATAAGGGTAAAGTTGAGAACTTATAAACCTCCTGACTTGTGATGTGCTATTAGAGCTGCAGCAAGGCCTTCAGAAGGCTCCGAGTTCCTTCCTCTTTTCGCCAGGTCTGCTTTAATTTGCTGTGGATGGCAGCTGATCGTTCTGAGAAGCAGCAGTGGTTGGTCAGGCTCGGGCAAAGCTGGTATCTCTGCAGACAGCCTGTGGAGCGGCTTTGGTTAGAAGAACACGAATCCCTGACTCTGAGTCTCAGGGTTGTCTCCAAAATCCCTGTCCTCATAGGAGGGAGAAACTTTCCTCTGCTTTGCCTGAGAATGATGACTCACTGTCCATGAATCTCTGAGTAACTCCTGCCTATCACGACTCTCCCTGAAGAATGTGCGTGTGTTTTGAAGGCTTAGGAGGGTTTTGTGTTATGTCCATCAAGGGGATGTGCTATTGGAAGACATGCTCTGGCAGATCTTTCAACTGTTGCTCATTGATTTCACCTCCCACTGAAGTCAAAGGGCTCCTGTTCATGGCAAGGATGGAATTGCATGGGCTTCTGGGTGGCGTTGTATGAGACAGACTTTTTCCTTTGCCTGCCTGTCTGGGGCAGAACCTTGGAGGATCTGTGGGATGGGCTGTGAATGCACAAAATCAGGTGCTGTGTGCTAAAAACCTTAGAGGAAGTGGATGCAACCTGGCTCATGGTAAGCACAGCACTCTGAAATTCTCTGGGTCCCTCACAACTTGCTGTGGCGTTAAGGTTGTTTGTAATAAGTTTAAGGTCCAGGAAGACATCTGCTATGTTAATAACCAGCATGTCCAGCATCTTAAAATCTCCTATTTGGCTCTTACATAGAGTTTAAAGAAATGGAGCAGAGAAAGGTGAAAACATAAGCTATAGGATGAAATGAGTTCTATTTATGCCAAAATGAGCCTCTTGCTCAAAACAAAGTTTCGTGTTAGTGTTTGAGCCTTCTAATTTGAACTCTTATTTGGCCTTTTAATAACTCAAGGGACACAAAAATACCCCTTCATGACTCCGGTTGCTCAACTTGGCTGGGGTTTCCCATTACCTTCTTTCCCAGACTATTTATAGAACAGCAATTAAGATTAATGTATAGCTGCTCACATTTAGTTCCTGGCTCTGCTGGGTTTTGAGCCACTCCCAGCAAGAGCAGAATGGTTGAGATACTGAGTGTCCCTGAGAACTGCTGCTGGAATCAGCTGGAGCTATCTGTCGGGTAGATGTGTGTACACTGTGGAAACAAATGGGTTCCTTTTTTGGTATCATCAACCTTTTATCTGTTGTGAAATGAAATTGTGAGGCTGAAGTTAGACAGGACATACTGTATGGAAATACGTTTTCTGTATTTCTCAGTCTGATCTTGCCGTTGCATGAGAAATACATCAAATAAATATATGGGAGAGCAGTACAGGCACCCATTCCCACCAGTCCTTTGGGGGGAGGCGTATGTTATCTGCACAATTCAAATGTCTACGGCTGTTGTGAAGTGGTGAAATATAATGATTGGTTTCTGTTGTTCTTTACTGCTTGCCAGCTTACATGGCTTGTGTATACGGGCTCGGATGGAACTGGTATCGGCAGAAACTGTGCGTACAGAAGGCATGGCCCCAGGGCGGTGCGCGGCATTTTGAGGAATGGATTCTAGTGATGAGTTTATGGGTGCAAAGTCCCCCTTTTGGTGTTGTAGACCCTTGTGAAGCTCCTGTGCTGGGCTTTGCATAGTGAGGGCTGAGGGATCTGGGCTACAGGCGCAGTCTCCGCTGGTAGGATGCTGTTGGCTAGCCTTGCATCAGAGGAGACGGGTGGATGGTGCTTGTGAAAGCAACCAACCAAAATAAGTTGAACTCAAGGAGTGTTCAATCCTGTTTTGCAAGCAATTAAATGAGAATGAATATGAGGGTGAGGGTACAGCTTTGCCAGACCTCATGGCATCTGGGAGACCTGTAGGCACCAGTGTGCAAAGCCGAACTTCTCGTGCTGGTGAGGAAGAGCAGAACTGTGCCAAAGGGAAGGGTCCCACGGCTCAGATGATTATCTGAGTTAGACTGAAGTCTGGGTGCGTGTGACTGCTCAGAAATTGCAAAACCTCATTTCAAAGAGGATACTGTAGCAGGCTGTGCGTGATTCCCAGACAGAGCCTGCCTGTTCGATTGCATTGTCCCCTCTGCTAGGATAGATCCTGTGCTCCCAATAAAGTTAACTGCCAGAAGTACCCCAAATGCAAAAACTTATGGCTTGCTTTACAACAGGTTTCTCTATGTCCTGATACCACGCTCGTTAAAAAGACTTTATTACTTTGGTTCTCCTATGCATAGCTAGAATCCTAAATATTTAAGTATTTTAAACACCCGTTCTCTTCCAGAGGTTCTTTTTCTCCCTTGGAATAAACCCTCCCGGCTTCCATTGAGTCAGGGCCCTGAGAACAATATTCCTTTTAATTGCACAAAACTGTTTCCTTCCCGCAATGACTAGTAACTGGGTGATGCAGGAGTCTTATGGGAAGGAAAACAGAGTGTGATCCTGTAGCTTAAATTGTGCGCTACAATGGTATGCGCCCCGACTTAAAAGGGGCTAAAATAATGGGGTGGGAGCACAATGGTCCCAGGTTTTGAATGATTTGCTGTAAGATGTTTTATTGTGGGGTTTCTACGTAACGCTCGTACATGAAACCAAAAACAGTTACCAATTGCTGATACCACGGTGTCACCTGAGAATAAAAAGGCTTGTACGCTACCTCAGAGCGAGACAGCAAACGGCAACTTGTGTTGATTAGCGCAAGCACGGGCTCTAGGGCTCTATCCCGCGCTCATCTGTTACACCGACTTGTCCAACTAACAGGCTTTTGGCGCCATTCCAGTGTTGACAAACCCGCGTGTGAACTGGATGATTTCTCGCTGTTTCAGCTGTTTGTCGGTTTGAGGAGTTGCCTCCACCCAGTAGGAAAACGCGGCATAATTCCCCGATGTTTAAATCAACCAGGGGAAATCTGCCTTTTGCTTCTTTCCAAGCCAGTGACAGGATCTCTTGGTCTTGAGGTTTCAGCTGCAGAAGGAAGAAAAAAGCACCTGACATCAATTTTACTGATGCAAACATTAACTAAAGGTAGTTAGGGTAGCCTTGCAATCCCTGCTCTGTTTGTGCTGGAGAGGAAGAAATAGTGATAAGATGATAGCATGTGATGGGTTTGTCAACTGATCCCATCTGAGCCTGTCACTGGTGGTGACAGAAATGGTAATGTGCGGAGGAAATGCTCCTTTGCATGAACAGTGTTGGGTGGGGAGAAATTCTTCCCAGCAAAGGGTAAACCCAGTCTCCTTTATAGAGAGTGGAGAAGCAGGGAGCAGTGCCTAGTCCCCAGGGAACAGGGAAATTCAAACCTGAATGTTCCTGGGGAGCTCTGGCAAGTGTTTCATCTTGCCAGCTGTAGAAGACCCAGGGATTGCCCACGTTCCCTTGGGAACCAGCACGTTCGTTTTACTTTGGCCAAGGTCTCAGCAGTGACTTTGGGTGTGTTGAGCTGAGTTAGGGGCTCCGACCAGGAAAATGCTGTGTTTATGCCTGATCTTCCTAACTCAGGGACTGGAAGGAGAGGTGCTCTCTGCAGGAGACTTGGGCCAAAGTCATCTCAGCCAAGGATGCGAAGGCATCAGAGGAGTCTGTGGCAAGTTCTGTCTTTCTGTGGTCAGTGTTTTGTAGCCTAGACTCGAGGGAGAAATTGATTCTGCTTCCTCAAGGATAGCCTTGGATAAGGGCAGGTGAGATAAGGCAGCCGAGGAGAGTGAAGGGGGAAGGTTGTTTCTCTGCTTGAACCAGACTTTGAGATGTTACCCTGAGAGGGGTTTCTTGGTTGTTATTGCTGAGAAGGTTGAGTAACTGCAGCCCGTGTACTCTGTTGTCATGTGTTAGCCCGGATGCCTGGAAGATAGCTTGTAAGTTCTTTGTCCTTCTTTAACCTGCCTCTTCTGGAGCTGGGGGGCATGGGAAGAGCCTCGCGTGACTCCGGGTGTTGTGACACAGCTGTGCCTTCACCGTGTCTTCTGCTCAGTCCCAAGGCAGTGCTCCCGAGGAGCCCAGAGAACACCGGGAATGACTGGGGGGCTTCCTGGACTCGCTTGTGAGGAAGAAGTGAGGAAGAAGTGGCTGCTGTGCATCTGTACAGGTCTACGAGGTGGTTAATGGGGAGCATGATGATAACATGCAGCTAATTGCAGCTCGTATATGCCAAAGAGAGGGGAAATACTTTGGTGTTGTGTGATGAGGATGAGTAATGAGCACATACCACCGCGCCGAAGATGGCTGTGTCAAGTACACAGAGCAACAGCAGTCACTTGGTGGTGAAAGAGAGTTGCCTTAGATACTTGTTTTAGGATCATCAAGTACTAAAAATCTGTTATTACCTGGCGATGCAGCTTCACTTCTTTTCTCACGAATTAAAATGTATCTTCATGGGACTTCTTCTTCATAGCTGTCCTGGTTTTGGCTGGGCCAGGGTTAGTTTTCTTCCTGGTAGCTGGTGCAGTGCTGTGCTTTTGTTTTAGTGAGAGAATAACATCGATAACACGCTGATGTTTTAGGATAAACGCAACTTAGCAACAACTAAGTCCAGGGGTTTTCAGTTTCCTGTGCTCTACCAGTGAGCAAGTGATGAGAAGCTGGGAAGGAGCATGGCCAGGAGAGCTGACCTGGCCCAGCCAAAGGGATATTCCCTGCCACAGAGCGTCCTGCCCAGTGTACAAACTAGGGGGAGTTGGCCAGGACGGGCTGATTGCTGCTTGGGCATCGGTCAGTTGGTGGTAATTGCATTTGGCATCACTTATCTTTTCTAGGGTTTTATTTACCTCTTCTCGTTATATTCCTTTCCCTTATTCTTATATTTTATTATAATAATATTAGTTATTAAACTTACCTCAACGCATGAGTCTTACTAGTCTTCATGATTCTCTCCCCATCCCACTGGAAGCAGGGAGGAGGAGCAAGCGAGCAGCTGAGTGGTGCGGAGTTGCCAGCTGGGGTAAAACCATGACACAGCTTAGGATGTTTTAAAAAAGGCTCCTGGATGCTGCCTTGCTTCACCAGTTATTAGAAATAAACAGGAAGAAACTGCACTGGAAGGAAAGTGAATTGGGCAATTCTAGAAGCCTCGCCTGTCCACATTTCCATATATTTTTTTAATTAAAAATCTCGATGGGGGAAAAAATTCTGTAGTGAGATGCCACAATTTTCACTAGTAAATGCAGTGGAAAGGATTGAAATGAACATTTTTAGTCTCGTGTCTGCTTTGAAAGGCCACAGGTAACCTCTCAGGTCTTACAGAAAATTGTATTTTTGAAACCTAGGAGGCTGACAACTTCTCTTTGGAATATTAAAGTTTATCTGGCCACTCATAACAGCTACTGGGGAAAAAAATACAAGGTCAGGAATTGGGACTCTCGGGTTTCTGCTGAAACTTTTCATTACCTGACTTAGACCTTAAAGTTTGACCAAAGTAAAATGAATTTCACAGAGGTAGTTTAGCTTAAGAGTCCTGTATCCAGTGAGGTAGCCTGCGATACCTCATGGAGCCACAGAATACCAGTAGTTAAGCCCAGTTTGGGTCTGGCATGATATTCATTAACATTGCTTTTCTACAGCGGACTGAAAATACTTCAGTAACAGAAAAGTTAACATGAGGTACATTATTTACGTGACAGGTTACTAACTGGCTGTCAGGTGTTACTGAGGGCTTACTCCAGTACCAAATTATCCCTTAAAATAACAGCAGCAGTCCAAACACAGCTCAAATAAACCCATTGGACCCTCAACCAGCTAAGTCATTCTTATGAAATCATTTATGAACCCTTACGTACTGCTTATAAACACGCGCTCAATGAATAGCTATGATCAGGAAGCAACTACAGTGGAATTTGGAAAACTAAGTGTCAAGCTATTTTTCATTTATTCTCTCATGTTTTCCTTGCTGCTGGGTCCCACATACACTGTTGAAGGCATCCTACTGAAGAGTAGAGCTGTGTTGCTCCATCTCGAGTATTCTCTGCTATTAAGGAGAGGAATGAACTCATAGAAACTGCTTTTCCCTGTAGCAAAGGAGGTTATTTGTGCTGCCATCCTACCTGAAACAGCTTGGAAATTGTGAAATGTCTCATAACGAGGAAAACAACACCGTGGTGCAAGAGCACGAATATTATGACTATGTTCTCTTAGTCCTTCCTCATACACACCCCCTCCGGCTCTGCAAAAGAGGACAAGGGCTCAGTCCATCCAGATGTGTGGAGGTAAATTCCTGAAGGCAGCAGCAATGTTTGGCTCCTATGCAGGGCTGGAGACTACGTAAATCACCGGCTTTCTAAAGCTGTCCATCTATAGAACCTAAATACTGACGTGCTCATATAGGCTTGAATGTTCTGAAAGGACGAGGCTCTCTCCAGCCACCTGTCTGGCTTTCTGATGGGGCACTTGGGCTTCACCGATGTCCTTTCTGAAGCTGGTTTGGGGAATTCTGATAGTATCAATGAAGACAGGCAAGTTTATTCGAAAGGAAAATGTTTCCTCTCTAGGATGTAAATGAAAGATGGGACCATATTCACCCCATCATTAAATTGCTGCTGCGAAAGTTGCAACAGGGTAGGAGCACCCTGGCCAAAATCACAGCTTAGCACCTTGAATTTGACTGGAGGTGGATTTCGACTTTGTGTTTATGTCTGCTTCAGACTTAAAAGGCAAAAAGTCTGGTAAATAAAAGGATTCTCTCGGCTGTTATTAAATGAAATGCCTCCTGCAGCTCAATGAAGAATTGTGCAAAATCTGGTCTGTGGTGCAGAAGCTCTACCCTTCCATGTAGGGATGCGGTTGCTCTTGCTCTGATGTAGGAAGTTTCTCCTTGGACTACTTAAGGTGAAAGATGAAGGGCCTGTAAATCCGAGCCCTTTGTATGTGCCTTTTTCTGGGGTGAAATGTCTTGTTGTTTAGGATTTTCTGTGCCTGACACAGCCTGCCCTGAAGAATCACCCTTTTGGAAAAGGGTTTGGGGTAGAAAAAGTGGACCAGGTCCCAAGGTAAAATGACATCCATCCTCTTCCAGTCCTCTTGTATGAAATTAAGCTGGTACCAAGTGGTCCCCAGCCAGCCTTCCCCCCAATTTATATGCTAGGTATGACATGATATGGTCTGGAATATCCCTTTGGCCAGCTGGGGGTCAGCTGTCATTGGCTGTGTCCCCCCACCAGGTTCTTGTACCCCGTCAATCTCCGCTGACAAGGCAGCAGAAGAAGCTGAGGAGTCCTTGACTTAGCTGTTGCTAAGTAGCGTTTATACTAAAACATCAGTGTCTTATCAATGTTATTCTCACCTTAAACCCAAAACACGGCCCTGCACCAGCTACGGGGAAGAAAATTAACCCTGTCCTGGCTGAAACCAGGGTGAGCTGAAAGCAAGTTTCATCAGATCTGGCTGGCGAAGAAGGGAGTTAATTAATCTGACAGGAAAATAACAGAATCAAACAGCTGCCCTGCTGGCCTGTCTCACTAAGGTAACAGAGTCAAAGCTCTTTGTCTCTGCTCTGAAGGAGAAGAGCTGCAGCGTTACTGTCTTATCCTGCAGCATGGGACCTGTGCGGTACGCACAGACCACTGCTGCGAGCTTGCTCCTTCGCGGGGTTTGGACGCTTAATTCCTGAAGAATGGCCACTTACGAATTCCTAAAGTGCATAAGCTTCTGCTCAAACCTGTATGAATTTGGTGTTAACCCACACAGGAGAAGTTTATACAGTTCTGCTGCTCAGGAGGTTGGAGTTTGAAGAGATTTAGGAAAGTGCTTAGCACTGGTGTTATTCAGGTGACTAGTTTTAGCACTATTGAATATGGAGGGGGGAGGAGGATGGGGAGAAACTCCCCACCCCGCCAAAGAAACGTGTAGTGAAAATATTTTGATTCTCAGGAATTACTTTCTTGCTCTTTAAAGCATGGTAAGATACTCAACACCTTAAAGGGATGAAACAGCTATGATGATACAGGAGCTAAAGGTTTCAGAAACAAAGTATATTTATTTGGAAAGCTAAATCTCTTTTCAGAAGGACAGTTGAAGCCAGAATTCACATGGTGTTCTGCTCAGGCTGGAGTTTCCACCATGCACACGATGCAGCTGAGGAGGGGCTGGAGCAGCCAGCATGGGGTGTTTGCAGATCCCCTCACATGCTGATGAACGGTCTATGACACTCCTTCCAGCCAGGTTTACTGTGCCACGGACACGGTTTTTACCTGTAAAAATCTCTCGAGCATCCCAAGCTGCCCCGAATCCACCAAGCAGATGCTCTGGGTGATGTAGACACTGGCAGGGCTGAAAGAACAGGGCTCAAGAGTAGTGGCTTGCTGCTGATGTGCCCAGTATCAAAAGGGGAAAGGCTTTTCTTGTCTCTCTTCTGCAATCCTGATTTGTTAGACAACAAAGACAAAGTGCCTGGCCCTACAAGTGCCACTGGTTTGCAAAGGTCTGTGAAACGGTCAATGCGCTTGTTCCATACAAAAATGCCAAGTGTGGGTTCTCTGGGTACCTGCTGCTACTGCTGGAAAGTGTTTGGGCAGGTGCTGTGGGTCACCAGCTGGCTGGCACTGCTGGCAGCCTGCATGTAGGGCTCAGCACCGGCTCTGGATCCTCCCCAGCTCCTCTGCCAGCTCCCCCTGTGTTCTGTATCCCCCCAGCTGTATTCTGTATCCCACTCCAGTCCCTCTGCCAGCTCCTGCTGTAATCTGTATCCCTCCAGGCTGTATTCTGTATCCTCCTGGCTGTAATCTGTATCCCCCCCGGTTGTATTCTGTATTCCCCCCAAGTCCCTCTGCCACCTCCCCCTGTATCCTGGATCCCCCCTGGCTCTATTCTGTATTCCCCTCTGCCAGCTCCACTGCGGGTCCTGCTGCCTGTGGGGGTGCGGGATGGCAGCTGAGACCCCGCAGCTTGAAATCATTTTTCCCCCTACCCCCGTAAATTCCCTTGGGTGTGAGCAAAGTGGTGCAGCTCCCTCGCTCAGCACCGCAAGTGCTGCCAAGGGAGCGATTCCCACCCAAAGATTACCAGGGGGAAATCCATCCCTTTAAAAATCCGGCCCTTTAACCTTCTCCAGAGGGTGATGCTGGGCCAGGAGGAGCCGGAGACTTCTCCCGGCAGCGCCGGTGCCATGGGGTGGCCGCAAATCCGGCCCCCGACCTGCTAGGAAAGGACAGAGGTATCCCTGATGCTGTTTTGCTGAGCTACGCGGCCCCAGGTACCCAAACCCAGAGATTCATAAAAGATAAATACTTGTTAACAGAGTGCATCTCCAAATCTGCAGGCATCTTTTTTTTTTCCTTCTTTCTTTTCTTTTCTTTTCCTTTCTTTTCTTTTCCTTTCTTTTCCTTCCTTTCTTTCTTTTCCTTCCTTTCTTTCTTTTCCTTCCTTTCTTTCTTTTCCTTCCTTTCTTTCTTTCCTTTCCTTTCTCTTTCTTTCTTTTCCTTTCTTTCCTACCCAAACCTTCCCTTCCCTTCATCCTGAGTTATCTTTCAATGAGAAAGTGACTTTTCTAAAAGCAAACAGCCTCCTGTCCCCCTGCTGAGCCCTTCTTTCCACACATCCATCCCTACTTACACTCACGTGCCCCCAATCAGACGTAATAACAAACCCTCCCTTTTCCATCGAGGTGCTTTTAAACCCACTCTGAAACAGAGCAAGCGAAGACTGACAAGCCCCCAAAGCTCCGAGCGCTCGCGCACTGAGGGCTCATGCGACAGAGGCATTAAAATCCCAGCTGGAGGAAAAGGTAAGATTATAGAAGGGCAGATTCGTATTTGCACAGAGCCTGGAAGGCAGAACGATGTCGAAATTGTGTGTGTGTGTGTACCCAAAAACCGATTCCTTCAAGGGCTGGATTACTTCATACCTTAGTCACTAATGTCTCGCAATGTTCTGGTGCGTGTTATGGTCTGAGCTAAACACACCGTGAAATCTGCCCAGGCTTTATTGAGCCAGGTCCGTGGTTTCGCTCTGTTTGAGGCTTTCCTTTCCCAATGCACCTTCGCTATTCAGCAGAGTTTTCTTTTTATTTATTTAATATATGTACATGAAGTAGATCTATTTATATATATATATGTAAAAATATATATTATATGTATATTTGCATATACATATCTATTTCTACATATATATTTAAAAATATTTTTAATACATAAAATATATTTATTTTATATATAAAATATATTTATTTTATATATATAAAAATGTACTTATTTTTATATATATATAAAATATATTTATTTTATGTATATATTTTTGTGAGGAGGACAGAAGCTGCTCAGCAGCCGAACCCCGGGGAAAGGAGGTGGGGAGAAAGTTAAGGGTCCAAAATAAGAGTGACTGGGGAAGAAAAACCCCACAAACCACCACAAGCAGCATGCAAAAAACCAAGCAGCACCCAAAACTTTGCTTATCATAATTATTTGGGTTTGGGGGTTTTTTTTGAAGATGACCTGTGCTCACAGAAGACTTAGAGGGGAAAGAAGTCTGCTTATTTCCATCCTTTTTTTTTAAAGAAAAAGAATTAAAACGAACAAGCAAGCCTCGAGTTACCATTTCAGTGGTTTTTTAAAGCAATTCGAGCTCGGGGACGCCACCGAATTGTCCCCCAGTAGCAGAGGCAGGTGCAGCCCATCCTCTCCCTCTTTCCGAGTTGCAGCTCTTCTGGAGCGAGTTTGCTCTGGACCAAGAGGTGACGACAGGATTCACCTTCCACCTGCTGTCCTTTGGGGCGAGGTGGGGAGGAAGAAGGAAAAAAGACGCGAAAAAGGCAGGCGCAGGTGCTCAGGAATTCTGTAGGCTGCCCCCAAGTAGGGTGGCCAGTNATATATATATGTAAAAATATATATTATATGTATATTTGCATATACATATCTATTTCTACATATATATTTAAAAATATTTTTAATACNAGGCTGCCCCCAAGTAGGGCGGCCAGTCTGCACATCTGCCTGCCTAAAAATCTACCTGCACATCTGCTTGCCTGCAAACCTGTCTGCTTGCAAATCTGCCTGCACGTCTGCCTGCCTAAAAATCCACCTGCACATCTGCCTGCTTGCACATCTACTTGCACATCTGCCTGCCTAAAAATCTGCCTGCTTGCACATCTGTCACACATCTGCTTGCTGGCAAACCTGCCTGCTTGCAAATCTGCCTGCACATCTGCCTGCCTAAAAATCTACCTGCACATCTGCCTGCACATCTGCTTGCACATCTACTTGTCTGCAAACCTGCCTGCACATCTACCTGCACATCCGCCTACTTGCACATCTACCTTCACATCTACTTGCTGGCAAACCTGCCTGCACATCTGCTTGCACATCTGCTTGCCTGCACATCTGCCTGCCTAAAAATCTACCTGCACATCTGCTTGCCTGCAAACCTGTCTGCTTGCAAATCTGCCTGCACGTCTGCCTGCCTAAAAATCCACCTGCACATCTGCCTGCTTGCACATCTACTTGCACATCTGCCTGCCTAAAAATCTGCCTGCTTGCACATCTGTCACACATCTGCTTGCTGGCAAACCTGCCTGCTTGCAAATCTGCCTGCACATCTGCCTGCCTAAAAATCTACCTGCACATCTGCCTGCACATCTGCTTGTCTGCAAACCTGCCTGCACATCTACCTGCACATCCGCCTACTTGCACATCTACCTTCACATCTACTTGCTGGCAAACCTGCCTGCACATCTGCTTGCACATCTGCTTGCCTGCACATCTGCCTGCCTAAAAATCTACCTGCACATCTGCCTGCCTGTACATCTGGTAGCCTGCAAACCTGCCTGCTTGCACATCTACCTGCCTTTCTGCAGGGCTGAGCCCTGCTGGGGCTAGTGGATTTGACCCGAGGAATGGCAGAGGAGGATTTCCAAACCCTCTCCCAAGAACCCCTCGCACCTCCCATGGTTAAAATCAGCTGCCTGGCACCTCCACCTGTCGGGGATGGATGGGGAGGAACGGGAGGGCCGGAGGTGCACCACAGCAGCACAGACAGGACGCTCTTCTCCTTATTGCCGTCTTTATTTCGGGGAAGAGAAGAAAGGAGGAAAAACCCGAAAAAAAGAGGAAAACCCACGGCGGGGGAGAAATGCGCACGCACGTCTGTTATATACCAACGGGAAAATGAAATACGAAAAGAAGGGAAAATGAAGAGAAAAAGACTCCTCCCTTTCCAGTCGCAGTGGTCTCGGCCTTAAATGCACAGCACCAACCAGCCCAGGAGGCAGCGCCTGACGTTGCCTTGAGCCCTTTCCCCCCCACCCCGCCAAGGAAGGATAATGAATGAAAAAAGCCGCACTCACTCTCTCTGTGGTAAAAACAACTACTTTTATAAATAATTTAATGTCCTCCCTCCCTCCCTCCCTCTCTCCCCACGAAAGGCTGGTTGGCGGGGGCAGGAGGGCAGGTTTCTTTTGGCACAGTGATGCATCCAGCGCTTTGCGGTACAGCCCCTGCGGCTCCAGAGCAGCCCCCGGCCCCCCCAGTGCCCAGCACACCCCGCATCCCCCGCAAACCCCCGGCAGGAGATGTGGCGAGGAAAGGAGATGGCTGGAGTCAAGTAGTCTCAACCAACAGTAAGAAGCACTTGAGGCTCATGGCTATGTCCAAACCGACACTTCTTTTCCTTTTTTTTTTGTTTTTTCCCCATTTTTCTTTTTTTTTCTTTTTTTTTCCTTTCCTTTTCCTTCTTTTTTCCTTCTTTTTTCTTCTTTTTATTATTTTTCTTTTTTTCCTCTTTTTATTATTTTTCTTTTTTCCTCTTTTTATTATTTTTTCTTCTTTTTTCCTCTTTTTATTCTTTGTCTTCTTTTTTCCTCTATTTTTCCTTGTTGTTCTTTTTTCCTTGTTTTCCTTTTTCCCCTTATTTTCCTTTTTCCTCTTATTTTCCTTTTTCCCCCTGATTTTCCTTTTTCCCTCTTATTTTCATTTCCATTTTCTCCTTTTTTTCTCTCCTCCTTTTTCCCCCCCGTTTTTCCCCCTTTCTCTCCCTTTTTGGTTGCGGTTAACCCCACTGTCATTTCACTAAGGCACAGTCACCGAGGCTTTTTTTTTGTTTTTTTCTCTCCTTCGGAAGCTTTTTTCGTGTTTCTGGGGCGGCCTCTGGAGCTAAAGTGCAGGTTCCAAAGCCTCCCCTTTCCCCCATCCCTCGCAGGGGAGGAAGCAGAGGGGGTCCCCCCTCATTAAGCCAGGGGGGTCTCCAGGGGGTACGGCTGGAAGGAAGCCGAGCCCCCCGGCGCCAGGGGCTGCAGCTGAGCCGAGAACCGGGGGGGTCCGAAAAGCGGGGGGCAGGGAGGGGACCCCCGAGCAGCCTTGGCGAGCCCGGCGGGGACAAGCGCAGCCCGGGGCCGCTCGCCCGGGGCCAGCAGCAGCGGCGGGGGCTCGCCCAGCCCGTAGGAGCAGAGCTGCAGGAGGCTCCCNAGCGGCACCGGGAGCGGCACCGGGGCGAGGGGGCTGCCCCGGGGCGGCGCGGCTGAGGCGCTTGCGGCGGCGGCGGAACACCCCGTCGGCGAAGGTGTACTCGCTGCTGGGGTTGAGCATCCAGTAGTTGTCCTTGCCCCAGGGCCTGGCCGGGTCCCGCAGCACCTTGACGAAGCAGTCGTTGAGGGAGAGGTTGTGGCGCACGGAGTTGCGCCAGCCGGTGTAGGCGCCGCGGAAGAAAGGGAAGCGGCTCATCAGGTAATCGTTGATCTCGGCCAGGGTCAGGCGGCCGCCGGCCGAGTCGCGGATGGCCATGGCGATCAGGGCGATGTAGGAGTAAGGAGGCTTCGGCCGCCGGGTGTAGGGCTTCCCCTTGGAGCTCTCCGGGGCCGGCGGCGGCTGCTGCGGGGCCGGGGGAGGCTGCGGGGGGTGCCCCGACGCCCCGGCCCCTCCGCCGGGGCTGTTGGCGGCGCAGTCGCCGTCCGAGCCCAGCTCGCTGTCCGCCGGAGCCGGGGACAGGGGGGAGCCGCTGCCTTCCTGGTCGCTGCCGGCGCTCAGCTTGTCCTCGTAGTGCTGCGAGAAAACCTCCAGCTTCATGGTGGCGGCGGCGGCGGAGCCCCCCGCACCCCTCGGCTCCGACGGGGCGGCCTCAAGGGCGGCGAGGGGCGGAGAGGGGTCGCCGGGGGGTTGTGCCCCTTTGGCCGGTTGGGACAGCTCCGCGGCTCGGCACGGCTCGGCTCGGCACAGCAGCGGGGATCCGTACCCCGCCACCCGGGGGTGGCCGTCGGGGGCTCCCCCCTTCCCCGACGGGCGGCGAGGAGGAGGAAGACGGGGCGCTCCTTCTGGCTTCCACCTCGTGTTTTCCTCGCTTTTCTGTGTCCTGCTCGCTCGCTCCCTCCTCACTCCGGCTGCTCCATGGAGGAGAAGGGGCGAGGGGGGGGCGCCCGTCGAGGCGCTGCGGGCAGGAGCCGGCTCCTCTCCGCCTGCCCTTCCTTCCCCGAGCCCGGAGCTGGTCGGGGGCGCTGCCGACGGTACCCCCGGAGCTCCGGGGGATTCGGGGAGAAGCTCTCGAAGGACGTCGGGGTTATTCCTGCTGGGGCCGGGCGGCCGGACTGGCTCCTAGCAGCGGCGGCAGCCGCGTTCTCGGGGTTATTAGTGTTATTGTCATTATCCCTTCTCTTCTTCCCCTGGGCTTCTGTGTCTCTCCACCACTTTGAGGCCAGCCCATTATAACGCCGGCGAGAGGCGGAGCCAGGAGGGAGATCTGAAAGGGTGGGTGGGTGGAGAAGCAAGGTAGCAAAAGGTGGGTGCGAGCTTAATTAAGCCGGATCGGAGCCCTAATTAGCCGAGATGCCAGCCAGCCAGCCAGCCAGCCAGCCAGCGAGGTCTTGTTGGAAAGTTATTTTACGAAACTTGTTTGTATTTTCTCCTGCCAGGTCCCTCCCCTTTGCCGGCTGTTCCGAGCGGAGGAGCCGCAGCCCGGGGCCGCCTCCCAGGTGTAAGATGCCGAGTGACTTATAGGTGGCAGAGCAGAACCTGCTACGCGCCGTGGTTTATTTGAACAGCGCCTCGTACAGCAGCGAGTTGCGATGTGACAGCTCAACAACCTGTTGGGGAAAAAAAATTAAAAATAATAATAATACTAATACTACCCTGCTTCGCAGTCGGGAATTCCCAATGATTTGTGTAGCCTCAGCCCCAGCCCCTCTTTCCTTCTGCCACAGCCACCCCCGGCGCAGGGGTGGGATGGCAACAGGTAGGCACCACTGGGGGCTTTTGCTACCGGAGAATTAGTCGAAACCTTGTTTTCGAGTGTGTTAAAACCTTAGTTTTAAGTGAGTTATTGCACCTAGAGTAGTGTGGGTTGATCTCTTCCGGATGGCGCATTCGTAACCTCTCGGTTATAACTGTCGCTCTCCAATAAAATCTTTCATTGTTTGGTTTGGTTTTATTTTTTGTTTGGTTTTTTTTGTTTGTTTGTTAATAATGGCTTTGCTTTAACATTTTCTTCGTGCGTTGTGGATCTGTATAAATTTCCCACAAAACCCAGGGCGAAAGGTGTTCTGTGATTTTTGCCGAGGTTTTTCTTACTAGAAAAATCACTCTTCTTTCTAGGAAAATTAGTCTTGATTTTCAGGGTTTGGTTTTAGGTTGAAGTTGTCAGGGTCTTATCCCTCCCTGAGGGATTTTTTGCCCCCTCTGGCAGGGTGCTAGAGAGAACAGCTCGATGGGGACAGCCTCTCAGACAGCTCCCTGTTGGGTCCTATCCTGCTCGCTCTTCAAAGCCAGTTGCAAAACGCCGCTTGGCTTCGCAGGGCAGCAGCGCTGGGCGTCTGCAAAGCAATAACCAACCCAAAACATCAGCAGAAATCCAGCCTGGTGCTTCTGTTTGATTTCTCATGCGCACACTTTGAATTTTGTGTCCCGGAGTGAGAGTTGGATTGCTCCATATTTTTTTCCCAAAGCAGTCTTTCTAAATCGGAGCTTATTTGGGGATAAATACTTAAGGCAGAGTCACTCCGGTTAGGGCTGTACTGTTGTGGTCTGGCTCTTGAGGAGTGTTGGAGAGGAACAAGAGGAAAGGCAGGTTGAAAAGCCCAGCAGCAGAAACAAACAGGGCTGCTCTCTGCCTCGCTCTCTCACAAATAGAATCCGCGTTCCCACCCACACCTGCGCTTTGTTCCGAGGCCGGAGCGTTTGTTTCTTCAGTCCGTGTGAATCTTCAGTAGCAGAAACGGAGCGATGAGAGCTGCTCCTGCCCTTCTCTCACTAACTTTGCTGATGCTCCGAGGTGCGCTACCCTCCTGCTCTCGCCAAAGCTGGACCAGTTCCGCAAAGCTGGCGGTTCAGAAAGGCAACGCTAAGAGGAGGGAGACCTCTCTTGGTTCCTTCTTGTTGTTGTTGTTGTCTCCGCATAATGTAAACCGAGATCTTTCAGCGTTAGCTGGAGGTGCCAATGTTTGTGTTCGAGGGTATGGGAAAAAGGCATCGCTTCTTCCAAAACTCGTCTTTTCTAAGGTGATGCCCATGGCGCGGGGCAGGGTTTTTTTTTCCTCTTCCTGCTTTTGTTGTAAATAGCAGTGAAGCAGCGATGATTTGCCAGCGTACCTTTGATGTTTATTTTATTACCGCTCCACTATTTGTGTGGAAAATGTACACATTGTCTCTTATCTTTATTCAAAGAACTTAAAAAGTCGTTCAAATGCTGTAGGTAAACACCCCAGACACAACAGAAGCTTTTTCACAGCCATACTTCAAGACTAGGAGTGGATGGCTGAGCTGGTTTTGCAAGGTTTAAGAGGGGACAGAAGCTCGAGCTCAAAATAACCCAACTACAAAGATAATAGCTACAAAGGGCTGGGAGCGGGGGGCCTGTCGACAATCAGCGCCGGTTCTTGCTGCTTCTCAAGGCTCCCTCGCTGCCTCTGAGCGTGTGCCTGCGGTAACCCGGCCCTTGAAATCTGTGGCGGCTCTTCCCCGAGATAACACACGAAGGTGCTTGTGTGAAGGACTCTGCGTGGTGTGAACGGAGCCTTCCCGGCCCCAGCGCCAGCAGGGTCAAGCCCATCGCTATTGCTACCCAGGAAACAACCAGCAAAGCTGCCAGAAGCGGAGGAATAGTCCAACGACTCCCGTCTCTCACCGCCGAGAGTATATGTAACCTCAAGACTTTTCCTGCTATAGTTTTTTTAAAAGGCTCAATATCGCCTTCAGGTTTATAAAGATTAACACAATCATCGGAAAAACTGATTCTGTTAAGTAAACTTCACATCAAAAGCGCTTTGATGTGCTGTATTATAGCAAAGCCAAACACTCCACCCCCATCACCCCAAGAAAATCCTCCAAAAAACTCCAGTGAAGCAACGCAGAAAAGAAAATAATATTCTAATTCTTTGTTCTGGAATGAAAAGTCTCTTCCTCTTGAGATCAGCAGAGCAGGGCTGCTTTTTTGATGTGTGACCCCCTCTTTTCCTACCCAAAACAGGACCCAGGCAAAGACAAAGGGGAGAAATGCAAACGGTCGCTTGGAAATCACACGCTCAGCTTTGCTTCTCACTTTCTGCAGTACTCAACTCATTTAATTCAGAAATAGGAAGCGTGTGCCAATGGGTATTTGGAGGCAGGGCAGCGTAGTTCTTTCCAGTGCGCTCAGGGTGTGAATTCTAGGAATATGCATTACTGAAGGCAGCGAAACGCTACGGTGGCTGGTGGCTGCAGGTATGCTTTTGGTTGATCCAGTTGGGTTGTCTCCATGGGAGTTTAAACCATGATTTGGTTTCATACTTCAGCAAACATCGTGCGAAGGTGTGTCCTGCTACGATCTTGCTTTTAGTTCTTTTAATTTAATTTAATTTAATTTTTTCCACACAATCCTTTCTTACCATCTTCTCTGCCTTCTGTCCCTCCTAATTCTAACCCAGGGCTTCCAGGTTAAGATCATATAAGCACAACTGGTCAATAAAGGTCTCTCTGTGCTGACTGGGAAGGTGCTATAGTTAGTGGCAGACAAGCTTCTGTGTACATCTGAGGTGTCCATCACACCGGCAGGACAAAGGGCTTCATCATTTCTTCTCTTCCTCCTCCTGTAGCAAGCTGCGGGACTGCGCTGCCTTGCTAGGAGTGATGAAACTGGACAGGGCGGCAATACACGATGCGAGTGACAGGAGGCAGCTCAAAGAACTCTCTTTGGACGGGCTGCTCGCAGCAGGAGCCGTGCCCAGCCCGCACAAACGAGCTGCAGAGCCTGGGAAGGTTCCCTCACTGCTCTGGGGATATTTTGTAGTTGAAGGGAATCCAGCTAGAGACCGAGCTGTAAGAAAGGAGGTTAGTGGAAATTCCTTTAGACCTCGAGAAGAAGAGTCTGATCCCTGGAACAGAATGCGTGGCTGCGTGAATTCCCACTTTGGGAACTCCACAGGTTTGAGTGTTTTCACCAGGGCAGCCGTTCCCTGTGAGTAGGGATTTTCTGGTGACTTTGGCAGGTACTAGGAGCTGAATTTACAGTGGGGACTTCCAGTTCAACTTCATTTCACACAGTCTTTATTTTCTTGGGGGTCGTTGCTCAGAATGAAGTTTTCCCATGCCAAGAAGTTAGTATCACCCCCTCCCTGCGCCCACTTCGTGTCCCATTAAAAAGTCTAAGCACATTTCTTTTCTGCAGCATCCTGGATTGTGACAGAACGGGCAGAGACAGCTTTCCTCCTGCGAAGGGGGTGACCACTGTTGTTATTGCTCTTGCTACTAATGCTTAGCACCGGAAAAGTAATTCCTGGTTCTTATACCATCCTTTCCACCCAGAGATCTCAGAGGCCTCCCATTTTATAGGCTGAGAGGAGGGAAGGGGAGTTCTGCTGAAAATCGTTTGGCAAGTGTAGAAGCGAGCTCCGTGGAGTCCTCGTCCTGTGCTGTGTCCACCGAGGGAGCACTGCGAGGCCTCCTCAGAAATCCTGTGCCGTTTAGCAAGGAGCTGCCAGAGAGGAGAGCGCTCTGCCTTGACACTCGGGTAATTTATAGCTAATTCTCTCTTTTTACTAGTGCTTTGCTAAGCCTCGGGCGCTGGAACGGGGCTCCGCACCGGCAGTAAGATGAATCTCTCTGGAATACGTTGCAGGGCTGCGCTGTGAGAAAGTACGTGACATAAAAGAGGGCAGGGTGAGGAGTGAGGTTAAGTCAACACAGTATTTACAGTGTGTTTTGCGATGACTTAATTTAGGAACTGTCCCCATAGGCTTTTCTCAAAGCTGATTACCTGGTTTCATATAACTGCACCAGGAGAGAGAAAAAAACCCAAATGGTGATGGACTTATGGGACTCCATTAGCTCTTCAAAGAGATCGTTCTTACAGCAAGAAAGAAACGGGGATTGGAAGGCAGCGCAGGTATTGATAAGTCTGGGTGTAGCTGTCACGGAATTGCTTGCTAAGAGACAGGCTCCACCGCAATTAGACGTTATGTCGCGTTATGTTTGTTATGAAGTTACGATGCAGGAGCCATTCGGTGAAATTCGGTGGCTCTCTGCCAGGAATAGTGAATGTTTCTTGCTACTGGTGCCAAACAAACTTAAAAAGAAACCATCGTAGCTTGTTATTGCTGGTGCCAGACCAAATATCTGTTGGCGCCAAACTTGGTATTGATGCCAGAGGCTTGCTGTCACTGGCCCGTGATATGAGGAAACGCCGGCTGAGCTGTGGCAGTGGCCTCTTGCTGCCTTCAGGTCCGTGCACTGACGGAGCGGGGCGAGCAACTTCGTAAGGGAAGTAGAGCAAAATTATCCGAGAGCTGAAGGGCTTTGAAGGCGCGATGGAGAGTCGTTGAACTTTGCCGGCCCTTCCTGGAATACGCCTAAGCCAGCTCAGAAACACGTCTATTCTACATGGGTAAACAAGTGGCTGGAGATACAGAGGACAGGTTTCCGTTCAGCTAAGTTTTGAAGCACTATTTATAGCGCTGCGGATTAACAACTGAATCACCTTGCCAATAATATTCCAGTTCAACAACAAGTAGTATTCAACGTTCTGACTTCTGGGTTGGGGTTCGTGTTTTTCTTGTTGTTTCTTTGTTCTCGAAAAAGCTATTTCTGGGTGGAATCCCATGATTTATGTAGGCATTACCCAAACCTGTAAATAAATAATGGCATAAAAAGGGTCTTGATTTTTTTGGGTTCCTTTCTTTTCCCAAGACCAAGTCAACTGCGTTGTGATGGAGCTCTTCAGGAGCAAGTGTCGCTGGCCAGGCCTTCCTGCAGTAGGTGGAATTTGGCAGTAATGCCCCCAAATTATGTCTCTCTTGTGCACGTTCCGTCCTCCTTTTGCTGGTTTCCATTTTTTTTCGCCCTGTTTCATGTGTCAAGCGGTTTTGATTGAACTCTCCAGCCCTCTGGACAGCTCCAGAGCAACATTGGTGTCTTTGAACATCTTGCTTGCTGCTTGCTTACTTATCGGACCGACAGCATAGTTACACCGAGCGTACACCCCATCCCAGTGCCTTGGGGTGGTAGAGGACAGAGGTTTGTTACCCCCAACCCCTGCTCCAGAGGCAAGGTGTGTTTTCACCGCTTTTCAGAAGACAGAGAAATGCAGCAAAAAGCTTGAGGAGATGGTTCTCCAGCTGCTGCCGATCCCACAAAATCATTAGTTTTGTTGGGTTGCGTGGGTTGAGTAGCCGCTCTCCCGTTCCTCGGAGAGCTCTTCAGGGATTAGCTGAATTTCAGCCTCTCGAAGGTGTGAGCAAACGTACCGTTGCCTCACACAGGTGAAGCTTCTTCCCTACAGTGCTTTGTGTAGAGGGTGTTGCTATTTCTGCTCTGTAAGTAAAGGTTCACAGGTTTTAAGCGACTTGGCCGAACTTACACGATCTAAGGTGGGAACAGGACATGGGTTTCCTAATTCCTCAACTGCCGCTCTACCTACTAACCCCGTTGTTCCCCTGAACTTTTACATACACTTGAGTAGGTTAATAATTAACCTCCAAGTGGGGCACTTTGAAGCAAATGTAAAATGAAACCAAACACTTGTCTTGGTTTTTAGTCATACCAGATTTGCAAGTAGGGTGTGTTTAAACGATGCAGGCAGATAAAGCCTTGTTAATTTAGATTAGAGTAAAAGTCAGTGCCTTATCAAAGCAAGTGACTAATTAGGAAAACTATTACCTTTTGGAAAAGAAACAGTCGAACTATCACTCAAAATTATTTTAACTAATTGAACAGTCCTCGGGTTTGTGCTGAATAAAGGCTCCTGCAGCTGCTGGGGAAAAGAGCCCCAGAGCTTTCTCCAGTGCTCTGTGTTTTTGGATAATTTCGCTTTCAGAAACTTAACAGTACTTGTCATCAGTGTGTAAACATGGGGAAGGGAGGGGAGTCCTGTGAGTCATCAGGGAGCCAAACTTACAGAATTTAGGTGAAGAGCTGCAGCGTTTGTACTAAATATCCTGCCTTTGGTCTCTTCGCCAAGCCAACAGGACTGTGAGTGGTTTGAGATGATCCTGTGAATCTCAGGTCTGTCCTAACTCCGATCGGGCATTTGAGAACCTGCAAGGATGGAAACACTAGGGCAAATCCATGGTGTGAAAAGCAAGATTACGATCAGGCTGTATTTATGTTCAGACAGATACATGCAATTGTGAAGAATCATTAAATAACTGTTAACCACACCTGCACGGAGCCTCTGGCGATGCTGGCTTGCACAGAATCTCCAGAACTGCCATGTGCCTGACATCATCCCTTTGCGAGGGAAGAGGAGCCCTGGGTGTTAGCCCGCGACTGGCAAGTAAAGCACACTGCACGGACGGGAGGCGGTTTAGTGTCTGTTCGTGATTTTCTGGGGTGTCACACCCAGCACCTTCTCCCCCATAAAGCTGTCAGGAGTCCTGATTTCTTTACTTACTAAACATCTGCAACTCTGCTTTAATGCAATGGCCGCTTACCCGTAGGTCAGTCGGGACCGTGAGGAGGGAGTAAGTGTGCCTATATACTTCTATATGTGTGAATATTGGGAGTTCAGCACGCTGTCCTGACTTCTCTGGGGCTCGTAACTGCTGCTGTGGCACACAGCTGCTTGTTTGGGTTTCTTTTCACGGGGATCATTTCCCCTTTTAAAAACATTGCAGGGTTTGGACATTTTTTTAAAGATGAAAATGACGTTTCATAACCTTTTGTAGATTAAAAAAAAATAGAGGAAGGGAAAGGGAGCAAGCAAGGTAAAGGTAGCAGAGGGAAAAGAAAAGGGGGCTGGAGCAAAACTGAGGTAAAGAGATGGAGATGTGGCAAAAGTTGGAGTAGGTAGCTCGAACCGAGAGCTCGTTGCAGAGCAGTTCCACTCAGACTGTAGAAAATTTCCAGGATGCCCAAAGATCTCCTATTTGGCTGCTTTTGCTGGTGGAATTTTTTTGGACTGCTCACCTCTACAGCTTTCCTCAGGCTAGGGAGTTCTCCGGGTTTTCATTTCCCATGGTGCGTTTGGAAGCAATCGTCTTTCATCTGCGTTTTCTCTCTTGGAGTATGCTTTGCCTGTCTTTCATGGCTAGGGGTGGTTGAGGAGTTGTTTAGGGTTTTTTTTTTAATTGAATAAAAAAATATTTAATAAAAAGAAAAAGTGAAGGTTGAACATGAGTGTGTAATTCCGGACAGGGGTTGCTATGCATTGGCTCAGTACCTCTTTCTAATTGCGATTCCTGTACAAAATATTTCTCTTTTCTTTTTCCCCTCTAGTGAAAGTCTCCTATAACTGTGAAGAACAGGAGATTCTGAAGCAGAGACAGAGCACAACTGATGCCCAGAAGGTGGAATGATATTTCACATATCTGCAGACTTCACCATTCATATCGGAGCAGTGTAAGCTCCGGAGCTTGACGTTGATCGATCAGATTATGGAGACGTTTACTCATCGCTTAGGAGCGTCCTTGATCACACCATGATTTATTTATGCCATCAGGGTTTGGAAGACAGTCCATTTTCACCATCTCCAGTTGCGATGGA
Source organism: Todus mexicanus (assembly GCA_013389965.1). Taxonomy (NCBI): domain Eukaryota; kingdom Metazoa; phylum Chordata; class Aves; order Coraciiformes; family Todidae; genus Todus; species Todus mexicanus. The sequence goes on along the minus strand of WEIS01052287.1, from coordinate 29,746 downwards.
GTTGATGCCAAGAAACTTGGCAAAGCCCAAGGTATATTAAAACCTTTTAGAGTTATTGAAGTGTTGTGGGAAAAATGCTCTTCCGCGATGCTACTTTAAATACCTGTCAGCTCTCTGTAAGTAAACCTTGGTGACTTGGACGGAGTTTATTTTGAAGGCAAGATGTGAAGTGGGACACCCTGTGCCTCTTACCCCACTTTGGCCTTTGAATGCGCTGGCATTAACAGTTGGCCCCTTTATGAAGTTGTGCGGAGTCAAGTGCAGAGGCAAACTGGATAGGTGGGGCTTTCTCTCCAGCGGGCTTGAATTCAAACCTTCAACACTTTGGGCAGACTCACGAGTATTCACAGCTGAGATTTTAATTAAATGGTGTTGGATACGAGAGTTAAGTGTGGAAACTCTCTGTTCTATTATACCAGCTCATGTTGCCGAAAGAAATAGAGCCGTGCTTCTTGATTGAAGAGATGGAGCTAAGTGAATAATTCGCAACAAATAATTAATCTAAATGTTTCTAAATGATTCTTACAGAATCTGATTATGGTTGAGAAAGATCCCTATTTATTAATGCTGTGGGACTCCCTTTCACAAGGGGAAAGTTTATTTATATAAGATTAATGGGTTGAGGTATAGACTTGCAAGTCCCTCCTGAGTCATCAGACCCAGAAAACATGTATTTCATATTAAGGTTAATACAATCTTCCAAGCGAAAGCATTTATGAGTGTACTTTAACTGATGGGTATATGATGACTGACATTCCCAAACCTCTTCTGCAAACACCTACGCTGGCATACTTTTATACATAGGAGTAATCCTAATTAATTTGAGAAAATTACTCCTGTGCATGAATGTATTCATTAGTATTTGAAACATCACGGTCTTAGTATGGTAAGTCTTGCAGATACAATCTTGATCTTATACTTAAAAATGCCCACAGCGTCCCGTCCGGTCTTTATGGCTACCTTAGCACGAGTGAATAAACCAGGCAGCATCCAGCCCTTGCCCCGCAGGGCTTGTGTCCTCATGGGTGGATTCTCCTCCTTCTGAAGAACCGGCCTCATCTGTACTGGCCAGAGAGACCCGTCCTTTGTCCATGTTATCTCCTGTGCCATGCCCGTGTGTTGTGTGAGAAAGGATGAGGTGAGAGGGGAAAGCCCACGTTGGGAAGCTTGCTGCTGGTTGATAGTGGATAATCTCAAGTCCGTGTCCTGGCTCCTTTTTAGTTTGCAAGATGTAACTTCAGTGAATACTGATGTTAATTTCACACCTTGAAGCTGTGACAAAGAGTTATTGCCCTTGTCTGTTCTGTACAGGGAGCAGCAGCACGGTGGTCATCTTCAGCAGTGTCCTTTCGGAGATGCGCTGGCTGGTTTCTGCTGCACTGATGCTGAAGAGCTTTGCCCAAGAACATCGCAGGGAAATTTGCCCAGTGGTGTGAATCTCCTGTCCCAGAGGTAAGATCTGATGACAACCTAATTAGCTTTTTTTTTTTTTTCATAAAGACCGTTATGGTCTGTCACACACAAACTTTTGTTTAGGATATTAAAGAGTTGGAAAGCTATAGTACTAAAGAAAGTGACTTTATTTTGGGTAGAGGAGAAGGCAGAGAAGTTCACAGGCAAGAAGAAAATAAACCCCATGAACTGCAGACATAGTAGTGAGTTGGGATGGAAAATCTGTATCTTTAACAAGGTCTAAATATATAAGAGATTCTCCTTTGCAGATAGTGAGTTCTCAGACCTCACTGTCAGCTCCCAGAGCTCACTATCAGTTTCCTGCTGAACACTGGAGCTTTAAATGCCTGCCGGTGTCGTCACACCAGGGGATTGTCATCATCTCATCCCAGAGCAGGTGCCTGTAATAGACAAAGTGATTTGCACCTTGCAGTGCCCCTTTCTGCTAGCTGAAAGGAAGCCAAGGCTTCCCAGGTGATCACCTGGGATGTATTACAGAGCTCTAAAGTATTTAAGGTGAATTCCAGCCTGCCCAGCTTCTCCTGGGAAGCACCTAAAATGGAGGTGTCCCAGTTTTTGATGTTCAAAACACTCTGCTTAGTGGAGATTATTCATAGCTGATCGTGGAAAGAAAAGCTACTTTTGTCGTTTATCAAACTGCATCCTGAAGGTAAGATACAATTTAACGCAGGGGGCTAGACCGAAATGTTGTGTGAGGTGAGAGGGATTGTCCCTCAAAATCTGTTTGCTGTTTAAAAGTCGCGTGCTGTGTCCAACCTGGAGCACTGTGATTATTCTCTTCCTTCCTCTGGTTGCTGCTCATTTATCATTTCTTCTGCTGTGACTCATGCCAAAGGACATTTCACATTAGGCTGTTTTGTAACATCTTTCCATGAAACGCTAGGCCAGCAGTGCTTGCTCCAGGAAAAGGTGAGTTAAGAGGTGTTTTGATGTGCCCTGACGCTCGCCTTGCTTAATCGATAGTAAAAATGATGCTTTATTTAACAGCAAGAGCTTTCCAAAAGTGGTCTTTCCACCACTAGTGATATGTTGCTTGATGGAGCTGGCTTAAGCTTGCCATGCTGAGTTGCACGTGTTTGCGTTGACAGGGTTTGTTACCTCTTTACGTTCATTTTCCATGTACGATTTAATTAGGTTGTGAATGATAGGATGTAATACGGCATCGTTAACTTCAGCAAGGTGTTGTGGGACAAGCGAGCTAAAGATCTGGGCGATCATTTGTACATTCTTTAACTGTCTCAGTACACTTTGGATGAAGATAACTGCCAGCATATGTGATTACAGCTCCACTGCCAAACGAGGTGTGTCTGTTTATGCCAGCGCGGTGCTCAGCTGTTGGTATAAACATAATGGCGCGGTAATTACTGGTTATAGATACAATAAAGATCAGGCTTTTTTCCATACAGAATGCTTCTATTATCCTGGAAGCCAACCTCTTGTCTCTTCACGTGATGAGTGCTCGCCAAGAGTGTGACATTTCAGAGCTGGAAACCTGAGTAAAACCAGCAAAATGCTCCATTTCTGCAAACAGTTCGTGTGCGTCGGTTGCCCATGAGCTGTAAACAGCGCTCTCAGGTGTCCTGTTATATAAATTAATCGTGACTTATTTTGGCCAAGAAGCAACAACAAAAAGAACCCCTTTGTAAAGCCTGTAACTCTCACACTTGCTAGTGGTGTGAGAGACATGATATGGCCACTCTTTGCTGATTAGATAATTTATGGAATAAATTAATCTAATGCATATGTGAATAACAGGGAGAGGGATAAATATGCCAACCTTATCTAGTTTTAAGGTAGTGTTTTCTGAGGTATCAGACAACTGAAATGAGTCTAGTCTGATCTCTTGGCAAAGGAAACGGGATGCATGTATCAGTAGGAACTAAAGCTTTCTGAAATGCTCTCAGATGGAAGCTGCTTCTTAACAGCGCTTGGCAACCCAACGTTCTCCAGTTCCCTTCAGCTCGTACCTCTCCCCGAGAGCTGCACGCGGTGTGACACAACTTGTTGTGACTCTCTGGTGGGATGTTGCAATGCGCATTGGTCAAAGTGTGTAGTATTTCAGAGCTATGTATAATTCGGGATTGCAACAGCCCCAATGGGAGCACCTAAAATGTGCTCAGGGTTTCCATCTCATTCATAGTTTTGACTCAGCAGTTCCAGCTGATTATTAATAGTTTCTCCAACAGGCTGGGATTGACTAAGTGAATTCACTTGAACGTGCTCGGGTGGTTTTATTAACCTTGGCCTACGCAAAAGCGACTTTCTAAATTGGATTTGCTGCACCGATCTTGGTGCCTGTGCTGTTGTGTGTTGCATCAAGCAACAAAATTAGCAAGAAACAAAGTGGCAAAAGATATTATTTGAAGTGGAAGTGAGGCTGAATTCATTAAAAACAGAATAGGCACTGTGCTCATTGTAGGATTTGCTAATGCTCCCAAGTCCTTCCAGCTAAATTGAATGTGTGCAAATGATTATTTACAAGCAGTTATTATCAACAATGCTAACAGCTTCAATGCTGGTAATAATAGAGATCTGGGATAATTAACTGTTTGGAATTGAGTTTTGTAATATTTGCAAGTTTTCTCAGGTTTATGGGTGCTGAACAAAACCAGCCCCGCTGGCTAACATAAATCTCTATGGCAAAGAACAGGGACTTGGGTTGGGAGACAAGATTTGAACCAGAACTAGAGGTGGCTGAGAAAGGTTCTGCTTGTGCCAGTGAAATGGAGAGAGGGATCAACTCCCCAGAAATGCATTCAGCAGGTTTTCTCTGTCCGTATGAAACCAAAACATTCTGGTAAAGTGCAAAAGGCTTCATGGAGAGTTTTGTGCTGGAAACGCTGTGTTTTGATGGTTCCAAATGGTCTGGGGGATGCTGTTCTTTTGTTAGTTCTTCACTGTTTTTCTGGTTAGAAGGAAAAGAATTTAATGGTCTACAGGCAAGATTATTATTATTTTTTTAATTATTATTCCTTCCTGGCTTTGGGGGGAAAAAAAGGAAAAGAAGTCTTGACCTGGCTATAAGAAGGAAATAGAAGGCAAGTTAATGGGAGCACAGCAAAGGGGATGTCCCAACTTCTACAACACTCTATCCAGAATGGTTGAAGGCTGCTGATGTTGTGCATGAGTCTGCAGATTCCATGGGACCTTGCTCCGTCTGTTTGGGCAGCGAGATACCACGCACTGGAGCCCTGTGTAAGACATAAAAATAAGTGTGAACGATAGCCATGCAGATAATATTGCTGCTTATAAATAATAATTAATGCTAATTAATGTTGACTCTGTGTATTGTGGCTTGGATGAAACTCTGGCAGGAACTGGCAGACACGCTGATATGGAATCTCCACCCACAGGATCTGCTGAAAGAGCAGTATCTGCTGCTAGGGGATCTGCCCTTGGAAGTGCAGAGAATATTGAGGCTTTTTTCTAACCCCTTTTCTTTCTTTGCAGAGAAATTAAGCTTAGAGCTTTAGAGCCCGTCTGCCTGCATGGGTCTCTAGGAACTGCAGGCGTGGAATAAATGCAAGATTAGATCGTGTTCCTTATGTAAGATTATAAATAGCATTTGATGCCAACCGAGACTAGCACACGTAGCAGTGTTCTCTTGTCACGTTGGCCCTTTCTCATATAAAGGTGTAGACACCAACGTGTTGTCTCAGGGCAGGCGATGCCCTCTCCCGATGGGGCACGGGGAGCTGAGCTGAGCTGTGCTGCTGTGGCTGTGCCCCAAGATTCCAAAGAATTCCTGCTACACAGACTTGATGGGGAGGCTGATGCCTTGATGAGGAGCAGCTCCTCACTGCTCCTTGGTTCATCTCTCTCTGCATGGGTGTCCGCACATATATATACACTATTTTTCCTCCGTTGTTTCCCTCCCGCTCTGAGTTCATTCTTTCCCTTGCTGCCCTCTAGCCAGGAGGTTAACGCTGCCACCTCTTTTTTTACCAGTCATGCTTTTCTTTCTACAATTTTCTTCTGTAGTTGTTCCTACCCTGCTTTCCAGTGGAGGGGCAGCAAGAACTGTTTGACTGATTTGATGTTTTTTCTGGGCAGGAAAGGATAAGGCTTAGAAAAATAGGATGCTGATGTTTGCCCCCAGGCAAAATGTGTAGGGGGGACATTCTTTATCTTGAGGGAGGAGGTTTTTGTTACCAGGGAGGGAATTTCCCCTAACAGAGCAGTTTTACCTGGGTTCCCCTGAGACATGGGAGTCAGGAGCCTGTGAGCTGTCGATGTTATGAAGGATCTGGGGCTGAATGACCAGTTACCATCAAAACATAACCCAGGTGCTCAGAGGGAGAGAAAGAGGTTGTGTGTGGCCTTGCAAACAAGAAGGAAACGGAGATGAGGAAGTACCTGGTTGTTCCTGGCTTGATGGGAAGAGCGGCAGGGTCACTGGTTGTTGTGTGACCAGGTAACACCCCGGCTGAGAGCTGTAGACCAGGCCATGTGCTAGAGCGGCTCTGTGAGCCCATCAGCTGCCTCGCAGAGGGGATGTGCGAGGGGAAAGCTGGGGCCGTGAAGCTCAGCTTGGTGGCATTTCAAAGGTGAGACGTTCTGCTTTCTTGTTTGTTTGTTTGTTCGCTTCCCACTGGGGGATCAGTTGTACGTTGAGATGACTTGACTCGATAGGCACCTCCTTAGCAAATATGTTGATTCGATGTTTACAGGATCGTGTTTCTTTGTGGTGCAGGGTTATTTATTGTAATAGTTGTGGTAGGCTGATGACACTCTTGCGATGATCAAAAAGAATAAGCTGTGTGTTTTCTTAAGAATGCGCTAAACCAGTTCTGTCAAAATGGAGCGAATAAATACCAGTAATTGTTTAGACAGTTGAAAAGGAGTAATTCCCCACAATTTTTGAAAACCTTGTAGGTAACAATTTGGCTGAACGTGTGTGGAGGCCTTTACTTACCTCTACGTTTCTGAAGCTGATCATAGCTTACTGTACTTGTCTTGTGTGAGCCAGGGATCTGAAAAACTAGATATATTTTTTTTTTTCTTCTTCCCTGAACGTGCCAAAGAATGTCTGTGCAAAGTAGGCTAGCTTTAAATGTTCAGATTGAATCTGCTAAGCTGCGTTGGCAGGAGTGCAACACCAGGATAGCAAACACAGTCTACACCTCTCTTAAGCTGAGGAAGCTGGTAGGAAGGAGGGCAGGGACCAGGGAGATGGCACAGGTTCTGCCAGTTGAGAGGAAGGCTATTAGTGGAAATCCTCACGGACCAGCCTGAGACTGATATTACTTAACATTTTCATTAACGCCTTGGGTGTAGAAGGTTGGAACCAGCTGATGAAATACTCTACTGACACAAGACGAGGAGGCATCGTCGGTGTGGAGATAATGTCCAGTTCTTCCCATACTTGGGAGTGTGAGCACAAGAATGATGGGAACCGACAAAGAGTTTAATAGCTGCTGCCATTAGTTGAAAATGTTGATTCCTATGAGCCAACACAGTGTGAGGTGGGAAAGAACTCCTTAGAGAAAGAGATTTAGGTATTCTGATGGACTCCAGAATAACTGTGAGCTTCTGGTGCCATCTGGGAAAAAACAAATGGAAATAGACTGACTGGTCATTAGTGGATTAGGCTTGTAAATAGGAGGTTGCTAAAAATGCAAACCGAACTGGAGCATCACAGAATGTTGCACTGGGCTCCTGACGCAGGAGCTGACAGTACCAGGGGACAGTTAATGACACAAGGCTCACCCAGACCTTATTTCCAGTGAGAGAGGCATGTGTCTGGTTTGTTTAGCTCTACAGTGCGTATAGAACGGGAAATTGTTGTAGGCATTGCTGATTAAAACTCTGAAATCTAATAAATTTAATATCAAGTAATGGTGATGTACCATTTTATTCCTCTTAATTTTCATTAATTTCTCCATGTATGATATATTCTGGGCTTTATGGAACTCATTACTTGTAATTGGTCTTGTGTCAACAAGCAGCGAGGATCAGACTGTCTGCCATTAGTGACAGTTGGCTTCATTTCGTAATAGTCCTTAGCACTTATGTAGTGCTTTAAATTTTCAAATCCCTGTTCAAATATTAGCTAATTAGTCATGACACCAATTGCTTTAAATATTATCAGGCCTTCTCCAGAGACGGGTAAATATGTTGTTATCCATATTTCAGAGATGAGGAAATCGAGATGCAGAAGGGTCAGCTACATCTCTGTGCGTCTTTTATATAAAGGTATTTCAAAGGCACCTATCGTTCCAAGGACTAACAGGTCTATCAACCTGCTGGACCTGATTCAGTGTCCACTGAAGCCACTGGAAATGATTCTAGCGACTTCAAAGGGTCCCATCGCTGCCTAATTGGGTTACCTTGCCGAGGCCAGCTTTCTGATATCGCCTTGCTCGTGTAGTGTGCTCAGAGATCGCCTCATGGAAGGCATGTCTGCCTGGGCAGTCAGCACCTTCAGTGGTGCCATAGGAGACAACCAGGAGCTCTCAGAAATGATGAGATTTGCTCACTCAGTGAGTGAGTCGCAGAGGTGAGACTCTGGATTTCTTGAGTGCTCTGTTTTCTAGAAAAGTTATTTTACAGGTTTGAGAATACCAGTAATCCAGTGGTGAGACTCTTGGAATTTCCAAGCAAAGCATCAGCTGTTGATTTTGGGAGGAGCACCCAAGTCTTTTGACAATCCCAACACATATTTCTCAGTATGCTCCAGCATCCACACAACTTTTAAAACCTAGCCCTAAACTTCAGTGGTATATGAGAGTTAAAACTCGGATAGGAAAAGCTCAGCAGATACTTGTCTGATAACTCCAAGACTCAGCAATGTGTTTGTTAGGTTTATCTATGTTGCTTTTTAAAACCTGAAGCTTTGTGGAGAAGAGAAAAGGGAAAGAAACAAAAGAAATCTTAGCCTCAAGTGTAATGCTGAAAGATCCTGGAAATCGCTTCCTCTGTGAAGCGACAGGCGGCTTTGTAATGTCAACTCAGTGTGACATACCTACTCAGTTTGACCGGTTATGTGCAGCCTTATAGTTCAGTTGTGTTCCTTGAGAGGTGGAAATAACCCTTCAAAGCCTCAAGAACACGTTGCCATGTGAAGTAGCTCAGAGTTTTCATTCCTGGAGCATTTACTGTGCTTTGCATAAGAACTATCTGTTTCTGCAAATGTTCCTGCCCTGAAACTTGTTGGGATTTGCGACAGATAGAATAAAACAAGCGAAAGAGCATATGGAAAACAAGCTTTTATCAAAATAGATGAGAATGGATTTCTTTTTTTTCTTTTCAAGTCAAGATTTGCTCGATCCTGTTAGTCAGTAGCAGAGTGTTCCCCAAGCTTTGGAAGATGAGCTTAGAGATGGGAGGGCAGCATGGACAGAGTTTTCCTCACTGCTGCTAAATCCACCCTTTTGCCTGAACTTCCCAACCGGGAATATAATGGTATTTGGGAAGTATCGCTGTCAGGAGAACACACAGAACAATCTTCTCACTGGGCCAGAGCCCTGTGCTAGGCTCACAAATAAAACTTTTCATGCTTGTTACTTGTTACTCGGCAGTGGTCACGAAATGCTAGGCATTGTAAGTAAGATAGACCCCTCCTTAGGGTTGTGTCTGGAAATGAAAGCTCTGTGCCCCAGGTATTCAACCTGTGGATGGTGGTGAGGATTCGTGTGTTTCGTAAGGCGTATATTGAAAGTGCTGTAGATGGCTCCTTTTCCAAATAAAAAGGAGGTTGCAGTCACCTGATCTTTCAACTGGCCAGTTTTATGCTGTTAAAACCCACTGAAATAAACCTTATTTCTGCAATGAGACCAAAGTCACGTCGTGAATTGTAGGGAGATGTGTGAGAAGTCAGGCTGGAAAATCCTGAAGTTGGCAAAATTCATTTAAAAAATATAAAAAATGGGGTGCTATTCCAAATTTTGCAAACCTGTAAGGGAATAATAATTCCTAGCTTTGTGTGAAGTGAAGCTTGCTAAGGGCAGTCTCAGGCTGTCTGCTGAAGCAAAGCAAATTTCTTATTAAGAAAATGAATAGGAGTTTATTGAAATGATTGGATTGGAGTCATCAGTTCTTTTCTGGTAGCCCTTCAATTCCTCTCCCTGCAGTGCCTGGAGCCAAACTTCATTTTCACAAATGTACATATGCAGGGAGAGAAATACCATTATTGTGCTGAAGATCACTATCTCCCTAGAACACAGAAAAAAATCATGTACACAGACACATGCTCGGAGGTGCAGACACATGGAGAAAGAAAAGATGACAGCCTGCTGTAAATTAGTGTAGCTTAATTGAAGTCAATCAAACTGCTAATTTGATTTAGTCAAACTGTGCTAATTTACACCAGCAGCCGAGATTTTGGCTCTTGCTGCTTTAATTTTGTACTAATCTGTTTATAGCTTTCAAATATATGGAGCCAGTTGATTGCTAAACTGTTTATTGGGTGTGGTTCCAGGATTACAACAGTAATTATTTTACCGAAGCCCTTTATTTTCAAAAATGCATGTTCCAGATTTACATAATAGGACCAGACAATGACTAAGGGGCAAATTATACCCAGATTATTGCATGCACTTACGCATGTGTTATGTTTTTATGACTCAGAAAGGAGCTTGTTTGTGTTCCACCTTTGGACTGAGGTGTCTTTGCGGGGGGATGGGGTGGAGGGGTAGCACTGTAGAGCACAAGAATTACAAAAGAGTCTCAGCCTGGAGAATTCTGTGCCAAGCCATGATGCTAGACGATAAAATATTACTTAAGTGTGAAGGTGGGGGACTCGGTTATGAAACACCAAACGGTTCTCCATGGCTCTGCTCCCTCAGTTATGGTGTTTATCCCATCCTGAGAGCTGAGGTCTTGGGAGCAGATCCTGACTGTGACGCACCTCTCCTCTTTGCCACCCAGCTCCGAGTGCTGGTATGGGAGCATGCCGAATTTGCAGCGGTATTTTGGGTGATGTTTGCCTGGAATTACCCGCTCTCTGTGCTCTTCCCCATGCCAAGGGATGATGTTGATAAGGAGAGTGGCACGGTGCTTTGAACCAGCTTTGAAATAGTGTTTTTCTTCCTTCTCCTTTGGTGTGCTTCACACAGAATAGTTTGCATCCATTTGATACGTGGGAAAGCTGCCAGCAAGCTGCTGCCTGCAGAACCACCGCAGCGCGGAGAGCTTCAGTTCAGCAGCGATGCCAGGCTGGGGCTGAGGGACGACCCATCGCTCCTCCCTGCGTGGCCATCGGGCTTAGTCCTCCCTTCCCAGTGGAGCCTCATCAATCGCCAAGCCAGTTACTGCTGGGTCTGATGGATGCTGATGGTGGTGAGGACACTTTCGTGTAGGTTGGGTGCTTGAATGAACCTGTTCAGCCTGGCTGTTGGTAGGATCTGCAGTCTGAAGGTGAAAGGCTTTAGGTTCTTATCTCTTGAGCTGTGCAGCATCTCTCCTGGCTTCTTGGTGTTTACGATAATTGCCTTAGTGAAACAGATCCTCATCTGCTTGCTGTCATCAAGTGTTGAAAATGGTTGTTGGAGAGTTCAGGACTGCAAGATTTGCTTTCTTGCAGCCAGAGAAGAAACGAATGGAAACATTGCTCCAATAGTCCCCAGCCCTGACCTCTTTAACGCATCCTCAAAACTAAACGCATATAAATAATTACCTGCGTTTTGTAAACAGCCAAGTAGAAAGATGCAACCCACTGTGGGATCAGCTTTGACAGAACCTGTTTAAAGGAGGGGAAAAAAGTCTGTGAAACAACTACTGTAACTCTTGAAAGTTTGCAAAATGACCTCAATCTTCGTAACTGCTTGTTAAAGGATTTTCTAAAAAGAGCAGCAACACCTGGAGACTCATTTATCACTGTCTCTGCCTACTGGCGATCCCACCTACACACTGAAGAATGACTGCTAACACAATATTTATGCAATAAACCAGCTGAAATATGTAAAAAGAAAAGCCTTCTGTAGGGATGGTGGAGATTAAAGAAGTATTTGAAGTCATTGGTTATTTTATTATTATTTTTTTTTTGCCCTGCTTGATAAACAGGGAGAATTCTTTTGGTTTCATGGCACACTTCTCTTGAAGAGAAAAAACCCTTTTTGATATCCATCCTGACACAGGAAGGCCACCTAAGACCAAGCAGGTGTTGCTGTTATGGAGAAGGTTCTTTTCCCCCCTCATTTTCACGCCTGTAAACTGTACTGTCATCTTCTGCAACTCACATCTATGGAGCAGGGCCATTCTGAAAATCTCTTGAAGCTGTTTGTTGCCTCTCAGACTCTTTTAATGATGTCCAAAGGTGTCTGCCTTGCAAAGACCAGCCTGAAAATTCCCAGAGTCTTTAAACTTCCTTCTAACTGAAAAATGCTGTGAAGACTCCACCAAAGACACGGGTGTTTAATGTGTCCAGTAACAGAGGTGCAAAGCTTATGGAGGAATCAAAGCCACAGGCAGAACTGGAGCCCTGGAGGTGCATTAGTAAGTGCAGGCTCAGCCTGAAACCTGCAGAGTTGAGTGCAGTGACCTTGTGTTAACCTCACTCAGCCCAGCAGCCTTGGTCAGGAGCAGCAGTTGGGTTTGTAGAGCAGTTCTGACTTTCTGCTTGCAGACAAGGGCGCTCTCCCTGGGCTTCTGCACATTGAAATTCAGGAGTAGCCATGAAAACCAAATTTTATCTTACATCTCCAGGTCATCAACCCGTGGAGTTCTTAAACAATAAGAGTCCATTAGTGGTAGCACAAATATGCAGCAGCTATGATGGCCAGTGTAAATGAGGAGGGCAATCACTGCGGGTCATGTTGGACGGTCTGAAAAGGACTATCTCTTCAGATCTAGGAAGCTTGGCAGCACTGGGCTATCACCTTGAAAAACATGTATGGTAGTTCTGTTGGGTCATACGTTCATGTACAGTGCGAGTAAATGGATTGTATGAAAGAGGGGTGATTAATGTACAGGGTGTCAGCAAATAAGAGCTGTCAGAGCAGAGGGACCACAGCCACTGAAGGTGAGCTGAGTGACACCGTCCCCATGGCCTCACAGAAGTGACCAACCATGTAGCAGCTACACAAGGATGTTGTAGTCAGCAGGGATTATTGAGTGGGGCGCCCTGTCTGTTGAGTGTATCCTCTCGCTGTCCAACAGCGTTGCTCAAAACAAACAAACAAAACCCAGAAACAACAAAACAACTAAACCGAAGCAAAATAACAAACCAAAATGAGCAAAAAAAAAAAGCCTCCCAGGGCACGCAGGTAACACGCCAGATCTCTCCAATACCTCCACAGCAAAGCTTTACTCAGGGATAGTTTGCCCTTCGATTGAGTTCCTTTAGCAGTGTCTGTTAGCAGAGAACATCAGCAAGTCAGCCGTTCACAGGAGTAAGCAGCTGGGAAATATTTCTTCAGGAAAAAAAGCCTCGCAGGTTGTAGTGGATCGCAAGTGCGAACATGAGCTGGGAATGCTGGTTAAAAATAATGAAGAAAGTTGCCAGCCTGGGCCATGCGAACAGGAATATAGCTGACAGGACACATGAAGTAATCCTGCTTCACTCAGTGCTGATAAAGCATCAGCTGGAGCACGGGGGCTGGTTTGGGGCTGCGCCATCCTAGTAGGATGTGAGATCATTGGAGAGGAGCCAAAGGGAACACGGGAGTGATCGAAAGTCTGGAAAACCCAATGGGAAAGAGAGATGGAGGGAGTTGGGGGTTTTGGCTCAAAGAATAGAGGGTTTCAAAGGGAGAGAGAGAGTTTAATAAGTCTTCAAATACATGAGAAGAGGGGCCTAATTGGAAAATAATTGGATCCAGTGTGACCCAGTGCTGCTATTCTTCATCCCAGGCTACCTGGCTCTAACTGCAACGTTAGACAGCTAGGTGGGTATTCAAGAACACCTTGTAGTGATGAGGATAGTGATTGCCCGGAGAAGTAGCAGAGCTTCTGAGAGTGGAAACCTTATGGAACAGGTGGGTAAATATCTTCGAAGAATGAGGTAGGAGGAGGTGATTTTTGCCTTGGAGCACCGAAGTGAACAAGATTATTAGATCCTTTTTGCATTATTTTTCTGTTAATTTGTAGGGCAGGGGGAACAACAGAGAAGGTAACAAGTCTGCCAGAGGCTTGTGGTGGTTTGTGCCCGTTTTAAGGTGCATTTCTAACATGGTGCTGTGCATGTAGGTAGCACGAGCCGAGGTTTCTGGCCTTCTCTTCTCCAGGTTGAGCAATCCCAACCCTCTCAGCCTGGCCTCACAGCAGAGGGGTTCCAGCCCTTGCATCATTTTCGTGGCCACCTCAGTCATGCCTCTACCTTTTCATTTTCTCTCTCTGTTTTGGAGACGTGGGTGGAGAGGCCTTGAATGTGTGCTAAAAATCTACACCGAGAGTTGTGTGTGCAGAATGCGTTTGTAGGAAGCTGTAAATGTGACGAAATAGGAGACAAAAAACCCCAACCCTGCTGCAGGACTTGCCCTTTAAATAAACAATTGGGAAATGCCAGATATTGAAACACACTTAGTTTCTTCACAGCTTATCATAACTTTTCAAAAGAGTGATTCGATGTTGCTTAAAAAAAATAATAATAAAAAAAAAATTAATGGGAGTGTTCATCTTGCTATTCCCATTGTGTGAAAGCGGAAAAGTGCTGAGTTTTAACCTCAGTTTCTCTAACAACACTGCTGGCTTTTCAAATTGCTTGACATCTGAGCGTGATGAAAGACAATTATCCAGAAGGAAGCAGAAGCATTCCAGGAAAGGTAACGCGTACGTGTTCCTGCTCCTGTGGCAGAACGGAGCCTCAGACACCAGCAACGGCACAGCCTTGTTCTCTGTAATTAAGTGGCGATGGTGCTAAATGCAAGGATTTACTGTTTTGCTGCTGTTTTGACCTCTCTGAACTGACTTGGCTACTGGGCCGGGATGAACCAAGTGCTCCTGTTGTGCTGAAAATCAGCACATCGTTTTTCCCAAGACGCAGGTTTAGGTAAAGCACCAGAGAATTTCAAAATGCTACTTTCTTTTAATTGTTTTCCTAACCTTTCCATGAAGGTGCACCATGTATTTTAGCTTTTCTAGGGTTTTTGAGAATCAAATACAAAATAGGGCGTCTTTCAATAACATCTCAGACCTACACATAGAGGGGTGGAAAAGAAGCTGGCTGATGCCTAAGAAGACAGTGTGGGACCTCAGAACCTTGGGTTTGGATCTCTGCTCTGCTGCAGAGTTCACTTATGAGCTTTGTTGGGGAATCCCATCCTCCTGTACCCCTGTGCTCTGTCCATAGGTTGGGGTAACAGCTTTTTGTTGCCTCACAGTCATGACCTGACTGTTTCATGGGGCTATGACTGGCAAATCCCACTTGTCCCCCTGGAACCACCACATTGCGTGTAGGTTTCTAAACAGTGCAGAGCTTTGAAGACCGTGCTCACCTGTGTGACAAACTGGGATCCTTCTTCCAGAGCAATTTCAGTTTGATAATTGGCCGCCTTTCTGTTGCATGATTTACAACTTGCAGCAATAACAATGGGTATTCCCAGGCCATTATTTCCGATGGGAGTATAAATAGGGATCTAATTTTAATCTCATAATGAAATGATGGCAGATATACATAAACATATAGTAACACATTAAAAATTCCCACAGAATTGCAAGTCGAGTGTCATCTAGAAGAGGCCGAGAGACTGAGCTGCCGTGTTATTACAGGCAGGCCTGATAACGACACAGACAATTAAGACTGACTAACTTTTTTTACATTACGTGGCATTTGTTGCAGTTGTTGATAATGTTTCCAAAGTTTAGACCACTTGGGCTTTGATTTTCCATGCCAGCTATTTGGCTACGGTCGATTGTTGTTGTTATTTTTGAGGAACATTTAGTCAGGAACGGTTCAACTATTTCTGAGAATCAAGTGAGGAGGGAAATAATTTGCTTTTTCACCAAGTGCTATGCTCTTGAGCAAAAGCTTGAATCTTAACTTGGTGAGCTGGCCTGATCAGCTCAACATATGCTCTGACTTCTGGAGCTCTGCAAAAATGACCTGTTGAAGTGGCTGTAGGGGGAGAGCTGAAGCAAATAGATTTGTGCTCCTGTTTGAGGCTGAAATTGAAGAGGGTAAAGTGGGGAGGGAGGTTTACTTAAAATTAGGCCTGATTTTTATGAAGATTTCAAATGCAATTTAATTAAGTGCAATGTGAGAGAAGGGGAAGTGGGAAAGCACAGGTTCTTTAACTTCTCGTGCTTTGAAATTGGTACAGGGAATTCTCTATGTACAATCTTTAGTACCACTTGAAAAAAAAAATAAAAAAAATCAAACCAGATAAATGTCCTGACAGGTGTAACCAGGATATTATACTGAATAAGAACTCACTGGAGTTGTCATAGGAAAGAAGAAAGTTGAAGAGCTGGGAGCATGGCTAAACAGAAAGATGGAAAGAGGCACCTCCTTCATGTGAAGCTGCAAGAGAGGAGAGGCAGGAGACATGAATTTGTCCATCCACGGTGATGATCTCACACTTTTGCTAATAACACTTGTAATGTGTCTTTGTTTTTCCCCTCAGAGATGTCATCGCTAACAATAGGATGAATGTGGTATCAGTCAACAGGGTTGGAAGAGTTTTTCTTCACTCGCCAAACTTTGCGCCAACGCATCTTTGCATATGGCTTGTTTGGTAGGAACATGGAGTGTGAAACAGTCTGGATCTCATTCACCTCGACTATAAATCTGGTTGACATTTAAGTGATTTACAACATGGGAGTGCTCGATTCAGTATAGCTACTGGAAGGAAATTGTTTATTTAAGGCTCTTTATTTTTTAAGTGCTACAGAAATGCAACGACCTGATCCTTGCGAGGGGCAGGGGAAGCATCGTTCTCTACCAGTGTAAGTCAGTTGCCTGTTTGGCTTTAGTGGGTGCTAACTTGGATTTAATTTCTTAGAAGAAGGAATTTGTTAGTAACTTGGGTTTGTTCATTGGTTTGTTCAGAGGAATGTGTTGGGTTTTTTTTTTCCCCAAGAAATGCTGTCTGCTTTCCTTCTCTAACATGCTCTGCTACATCTCCAAGCAGTTATTTAATTCCAACCATCTGTTCTTCTGCCACTACCTCAACAGACAAGAGGAGGAAGTGACTTCAGATTTTCAGCTCTGTGTTTTTTGATTAGTATGTCTGTGTCAGCAGCTATTAAAAGCAAGCAAGAATGTGTAAATGTAGAAAGATACTAGTCCAGTTTAACTAGGTCAACAGAAGAGCTGAGTTTCCCCATAGCCACAAAACTATTTAGAAGTCCTAGTTCATTTTAGAGGGAAAGAGAAGCGTGAGCTCCTTGTGTTTATCTTCATGAGACATTAATATCCTGTGTCTCACGAATGGGTCTAAAGGTGTTGATGTCTACCCACTAAGGTGCCTGCAACTTGCACAACAGAAATTCAGCTGATGGTAGAATATTTCATACGTGCTACTTAATCCTCAGATAATCTCTTAGACACTATCACTGCAATGTATATTCTCCCTTTATTATTTCCATGTACACGTAAAATACATATGTAGAATCTCGTGCTGCCCAGAAAGGGAAAATAAATGGAAGTAAAGGGGTGTGTGAACTCTGAATTGTCAGGATGTCAGTGCTGCCTTGTGCTTCCTTTGGCTGTAAGCTCTGCTAGGACTTGGGCAGCACATAGCCCAAGCATGTGAGGCTTTTGTCTCATCTGGAATTGCTAGCTTTTGATGTGTACCTCAATCTTGAAAATCCATAAACCCATCTAGTTAGATCCCTGGAGTAATGCACTACTTGGCTCTTCTTTATGTACAGCAGCGATGACTGTTCGCCAAATCTGTGTTAAATAGAGGAAGACCTTTCTAGCTCAGTCAGACCTCTGCTGGTGATGCAACCACCCTTCGTGGTGCTGTGTGCCCCCATCTCCCTGTGACTCTGATGCAGGTTACAGGTGTAGGTAGTTTTAGAGGGAATGAGTTCGATAGTTTGGAGTGATGTATAAAAAATACATTTTATTTGGGTTTATTTGAGAAAACCAACAGGTATTCCTACCTGGCCCATAGACCAGCCTATTGTCATCTATTTCTTCTGAGGAAAATGCAAGTTAAACAATTCCAACTAGGGTTACTGTTAGTGATCCCTTTTAGTGGGTTCACTGGTTTGGCTTAGATCTGTGGGGGGAAATCAAAGGCAGCAGACCATCCTATTTCAAGGCACCTCACAAAAAAAATCTTTGGAGTTCCCTAATCCGTATTACCTCACTAAATCTTTGGAGGTGAAGTCAGGTGAACCTCAGAGACCAATGTCTTGCACACACAATTAAGGTAAAGCATTTTGCATCCCGAAATAAAGGGTGTCACCTGCGGTGAGTAGCACAATATACCAATATACATGCAGAGTCAGTTTTGGAGATGAACAACCGGCAGAGCTGCTGAAGGCCCCGAAGCCTGCGGACATCACTTCAGGCGAAGTTAAGAAATTGTAAGTCATCTAATGTGGGAATGCAAAGCAGGGGAGCTTAGCCTCTGCCTACAGCCCCAGCGGGTAAATGGCTCTGCATAAATGTCTGGATCAATTAAATTGCTTAACAATAACTCTTGTGGCATGGCTGCTTTTGTTTGAGCGGAGTCGGTTGTTACAGTAATGACATCACATACGGTTTTAAGTCCTGACACTGTAAATTACCTCTGGTAGCACCCTCGGGCCTGATCCAAAGTGGGACTTTGATGCTGCAACACTGAGCGTTATATTGGCGAGCTTTCATGTGGCCAGCCCAAGGTGAGCAGACACCTCTGTAAGTGCCTTGGCCCCTGCGCGGGTATGTGGGAAGAGCTCGGCGCATCGGGATCGGGTAGACAGCTTTGTTAGGAAACGCCGAGGATACTGTGGGATCTTCACCGGCACGTAGCTGCCTGTTACACCCTTGATTCCAAAAACAGAGCTCGTCTCTGTCTTCTTCTAAAGCACGGCAGAAGAGTAGGTGGGGGTGGCCTTTTGAACAGGAGCCTGCTGATTAAAGCACTCCCCCAGGTTGTGGGAAATCTCGCTCAGTTGCTGCTTTTGCCTGAGGGAACCCAAACTTACCTCCCAGAGAGTTTCCTAAATGATGTCTCTATCTGCTCTCTGCAGCACAGATACTGACCCTGCTGTGGAATGAAGGAATTAAAGAGAGCTGAAGGTGAACAAGGCTGGAAACCAAGGAGTGGAAGTCACCACAGCGACTTTTCTCTCCAAGAGAAGTTTCATTCAAAACATTTTTCCCTTGTATAGAGTAGGAACCCACCTTCAAGGTTTCTTTCTCCATGTAAGAGGAAAGAGAGGGCTTTAACTTCTGGCCAGCAAAACAGCTCCTGTGAGAGGAAAGGAGAATGATGTGTATGTACTTCAGAGGCTGGGGGGTTTGCATGGCAGATGGATGATGTGCATTTGAACTCCATGGGACTGGCTGCGGCAAGCTGCTTGCATCCTAGCAGAATGGTCTAATAACTGAACTAAGAATGATCCAGTGGTTGTATCTGGGAAGAAACCAGCAGCTGCTGCTGCGTGTTATGTGGTGCTTGCTGTGGAAGGGTGCTCTGCAGACTCTTGTCACATCAAGGCAATGAGGAGAGAGAGGAGTGGAACAATGACCAGCTGTTGGGCTTTGCTTGGTTTAGGTAGGAGATACTCGGTGCTGCTGAAGCTGGGGTGCTTGGCGACGTGTAGAGAAGCAGAGCTTAAAGTGTCTTCACAACTTGAGCTTCATATATGGAGGCACCTGTAGAATACAGGGAGCACCTGGATTGAGTGTTATGGACCCACAGTCTTGGGTTTTGGTGGAATTTGGGTGTTTTGGATCTATGTTCTTGTCCTATATCTGATCCTTGTAGTTACTTTAGGGCTGTGTAAACAAAGTAATTATGCCATGAGTGAATTTGTGCCATAATATTTGGGCCACATACAGCAGTGTAAGCTAACATTTGCTCATGACGCATTTCTACACACACTCTGGAGTCCTCGTAGCAGCAAGTGTTGACAGAAGTAAATGTGAGCACAGCAAGGTTACTAAATGGACATGTCTTTGGGCAGTCTTAGCAGGATGATTATGTTTGCCTGTAATTCAGTTGGTTCTGTAACTTTCAGCTCAGAGCCCACTGCAAATTGTATCAGACTGGTGCTACGAGTTCAGCGTTCTCTTCTGGTCACCTGGCTGGGTTAAGGCAGCACCACTTGGTTCAAACCAGTGTCTGAAAGCAATGACATCTTGAAAGAGATTTGGCTAGCAATGATATTTAATATGAAAGAGTGTTAGAGACAGAACCAAACAGCAGAATCTAAGTCCACACCTTTGCCCTTGTCTACATGTCATTATATGACAAAGTGTCATCAGGTATTTTACTTCCTAGCATGGTGAGATCTTGGGAAGTAGAAGAGATTTGGTTCACGTACCAAATATCAGTGCTATATGGGAGAAATATTTCGTCATTTGTAGCAACTGTAAATTTGTACTGATTTTACAAGGTGAAACCCTTAAAAGTCCTTTAAAATGCAGCTGGCTGAGCACTCCTTTACGAGTAGGTCTCGGCAAAATTATTTTCTCCTTATGAAAATCTATATTTAATCTGAGCTGGGAAAATATCACAAATATTCACAAGTTCTCCAAGGAACAAAAAGATCCGGGAAATGGCAGTTCAAAAATTTATGTTGCTGGTAAAATTAAATTTTTCTTCTTTTTTTTTTTTTTTCCTTTTTTTTCTTCGGGTTCTGGAATGGCACAAGGAAGTTGTAGCACGTTCATCTGTCTGTGATCCAGCTGAGTAAATGGCAGCTGTTACGCTGTGGACATCCCGACCTGAGTATGTCACCCTGGGCTCTGTTTCAGTCACTGCACAGAAGGAGACATTTCTAGAATGACATTCTTTTCATGCTAAAGGAAACTTTTAAATAGGTCAGCTGAGTCACAGCCTGGAAGTGTAGCTGTCCAAAGTTATCTCAGATGAATCCTAGGTATTTGCTCTCGTCCCGTAGCCAGGGAGAAGCACCTCTCCTGGGGTGTAGGTGCTGTTATGGCTCCAAGAGCTCAGCCAGATGGAGTGGTGATGATTCCCTGTTGGAAAGGTTATCTGACCAAAGAGTCCCGATCAGATAGTTAAGTACAAGGTCATCTTCTCTTAGCAAAACACTCTGAAATCCACTCTGTTCCTGCCCCTGCTTCAGCTCACCACACTAGTTGTCAGACTGTAGGCCGTTAATGAGGGTCCTTGTCAAACCCTTGCTCTTTGCATTACCTACTGGGTCACACCATTTTTTCTGCAGTCTTGATGCCTNTCAGGAATATTCAGGTACAAATTTAACAGTGGAGAGACTACTACCTCCTGGCATTGTAGACAAATAGACAAAAATGGTCCAACCTGGGTGGCTGGAGTTAGCCAGGGCCATATGTAAGGTCTAGACTGCTCTTGATCCAGTGGTGTTATTATTAATAACAATAAAACACCAATGGATTTTTATAGGAGGCTTGTATGTGAAAGCCCTTGGGCATTTCACAAAATACAGCCAAACAACAGTGATTTGCCGTTGAAAACTGCAACAGTGCAACTGGAAACTGGCAAGAGAGCAAAAAATGCCTACAAAACACCTAGCAAAACACAAAAGATAGAGCGATCACCCACAGTTTGTTAGATTTCTACACGTGCCAAGGCCTCCTGGACGTGCTGACTTCAGAGGGAGCTTTTTCCCAACATCAACGGGAGAAAGACCAAACTCCAAGTGAACTGTAGGAGAGGTGTCGGTGAGGGAACACGGGCAGCAGCGTGCTCAGCTGTGCACGCACGGGTTGAGCTGGAAGAGGCATTTCTCAGAGCCAGTTGTGACCGGATTAATGATGTTGCTGCCTTGTAGAATTTAAATTTCCTTTTGCTGGAGGACGATGGTGAGATGGGAGCCCTCTGTTTTGACACTTAGACCTAGGCTGAAGACTTGAGATCTGTATTTGAAATACCTTGTGGTCTAAAGGAATCCTGTACCGCCTCTTTATGGTTTTCCTTGATGTTTTTGCTCTTTGTACATACTCCGGCAAACTCTTGTTATCTCAGCCAAAAGCTGATCAAAATAAGCTTTGATTTTTTTAAAATATATTTTTTAAAGGAGATTTTATTTTTTAAATCTGGAAAGTTGGTAAAAACACTGGGT
The DNA here is from genome assembly GCA_013389965.1 of Todus mexicanus. Lineage (NCBI taxonomy): Eukaryota > Metazoa > Chordata > Aves > Coraciiformes > Todidae > Todus > Todus mexicanus. The sequence goes on along the minus strand of WEIS01052287.1, from coordinate 8,167 downwards.
TTCCAAAAAGTTTGGCACACTGGAGAAGCAACTACTATTTTGATTGGGTCAAAAGGGATCTAAATTGCTTAAGAAACGTTGTGCTACTTTGCAAATGTCTGTGATTCTTCCTTAGGCTTGTAAATCCCCATTTATGTAAACCACAATCTTTTGTGGTGAAACTGCTCTAACAGACTCTTCAGCATCGCAATACACTGCTTCTCTCTCAGTTGTTTTGGGTGAGGGTATGGTCTGAATTACCACGTTATCAAAAACCACCCCCGCAAATAGCTTTCACTTCCAGCAATCACAAAGTGCATAGTTCCTCCTACTTCAGCAGGCAGGATCTTCACAATATTGCGCTCTGGATCAGATCAAAGCCAAAAACCCATCGCTGCCACGAACCGAAAAGGAGCAGATAGCACAAAGCCTGCGTTTGTTCCATTGAGGAAGGGGGGAATAGAGATTCCGAATGGATCGGAGAATAAAAGCGCACGATCATTACGAAGGTGGCCTTTGGTGTGGTCACCTCTGTTGAGATTCAGCCGAACAGAACGTTGTTGTTGTCTCTACTTGTTCTGTAATGGCCCCACCCTATTCATTTGTGTAGAAGAATGGATCAAAGTGAGCTTGAAGATAGACAAAGTTTATAAAAACAGAAAACTCATTTTCTCATGTGTTCTTCGGCGCCTGGGGCAGAGGTATTGATTGTAAGGCAACCGAAACAAGCTAAGCTATTCTTGCCTTCTCTGTGTTTGAACACTGGTAATTGTGCAACAGGCGGTGGAACAACCTAGAATGACGCACAAAGAGCCGTACAAATGAGAGACAAAAGGAGCTGGGTTGTTTAAATAAGGCAAGGCTGTGAAACTGAGATTCGGATGGGATTTCGTCTTGTAGATGTTTCGCAGAAAGGAAAAAAAAATAATAAAAAAAAAATCATTAACTTGCTGAGTGGTTTTGTCTTAACTGTCAGTTCATATGGCAACTCTACACTGTATAAATAAAAGCGTGTTTGGGTTGGGTTTTTTTTTAACGTGAAGAGTCCGCACCCTTCGCACAGGCCCATTAGCTTGTCTATTACAAAACTGCTTGTGCTAGATCCAAGAGCAGGATATTGAGGAGAAAATGAAAAGGATCTTTTGTAATAGTGTGTCTCTTGCTCTGCTTGGGGCCAGCATGAGTCTTTTCGGCATGACTCTGAGGGCTCAAAGAGGACTTGAGTGATTTCAGGGACCCTAAAGAAATAGGTCCTCTGCATTGGGTAATTGTGCTTCCCAAAGGAAGGTGTAATTCAAGGTGGTTTGCAGAATCAGTTGCTCTTAAAATATGCCAGGCTGATCCACGATGTAGGTATTGCCTAATCCTAATTGATTTTTCCAGTTCTGCCTCTGTTTGCCTGCACACCATCTTAACCGTAGCAGCACCTATCTCCTGCTCATCTCCTGTCCACAGGACTGGTTTGTGGACAGCCTGTCAGACATGTTTGTCGGTCCGCTAACCTCCTCTATGTGTCCAGGCATGCTCAAGTCTACGCATTTCAGCTGTGTCAGCACCTCTGTGTACTGGTTTGTTGCTTGTATGGTCATGAAGCTGGTTTTGAAGAGGACTTTGAGGTTGCCCTCATATATACACAGGGTGGACAGATTTGTCCAGAGATGAAAGTGCTTCTCCAGGGATATCTTACTCTGTTTGAGGGAGTGGAACAAGCTCTGCTGGTGTGAGATGCCCCAACACTGGTGTAACTATATCCTTGCTAGGATGGGTCTTCATCCCTGGCTGGTGTGCTCCTGCTGCTGCCATTTTACAGATATGGACCAACAGTAAAATGACGTGCTTTGGTGCAGCAGTGTAGAAGAGCCTCGGTGAGGGAATAAATGGCATTTACACCCAAGTGAAGGCTTCTGCGTAACCCTAATGCAGGAGAAAGCAGTCAGAGTGAAGAGGAACTAGTCTCCCAACTTGTGCAGAGACGTGTTCATTACCAAGCCTCTCCAGCCCCTCCCTTGGATTTACCTGGACATGTGCTTCTTCAGTGAGATAAACTGTGTTCGTTTTCCAATGTGCTGAGTTTGGGGCAAGGGGGAAAAACAGTCAAATCAGATATGTTCTTTTTTATTTTAATTAAGTCGTCTGTATTTGAAGGTGGTGACAACTCAGCTTCAGGCTCCTCTTGTTCATCCCGTACTCTGGGAAAAGTTCCAGTCTGATTTTAGCTTTGCTCATAACAGAAAGCTTGTATTGGTTTCCTAGCTCCATAATAAATTGTGAATTCTGTCATCAGCTCTAATGGTATAATGAAATTTCGACAGTTACACAATGTGCAGTGTTCTTGTCTCCTAAGGTCCGCAGCTGAGTGGCCAGCTACTGCTGGGGAAAGTGGCAGCTCCATGCGACATGGAAACCTTCCTTTGGATGAGAGGGGATTTGCTGTCATTGAGAATTCCCATTACACCTCTAGGGGCTCTGCCCTGCTCTGTGTTTTCTCTAGCAAGGTGAGAGATGCCCCACCAATGCAGATCGCTAAGATTTCAAGCCTGGTGTCCTGCCTGTAGCTAAATTTAAGGCACTACGGTGGTCGGACGGCTGAAGTCCCACCAGCTCGATCCTCCACACTTGTACCTCTGCTGTGGTGAGCTGATCATGTTGTGCTGGGTGCTGTACAGACAAAAACCCCCAACCTAGACCCAGAAAGTAATAAATGAAAACCTTAAAGTATCTTTCTGCTGCTGATGGATGGACTGCTAGAGTTCTGGTTTGTCACCTTCCATTTTTATCCTTCCCATAGGAGAAGTTCTAGCAAGAAATTCACAGGTTTCTTTTAAAGAAACTGGATCTGTGGAGTTTCTGGGGGGTGGTGCGGCTCCTGTTGGATCCTGTCAAAGTTGTGGGTGCAAAGCACCTTCCCCAGCTAAATCCTTGCTGACTAGGTCTTCTCCATTTCTTCCCTTGCCATCTGGAATGTGCTGTGCATGATGCTCAGTCAGGGAAAAAATGTGTTTTCTCTATAGCACTTGGCAGGGAGCTGGCAACAAGAAACCTTTGTTGCCAGAATCTGCGTTCTCTGTGGGGGTGGCTCAGATGGCACTGAATTAACTCGGAGACTTAAAATTGAGAAGTATTTATGGTAATTTTTATTGATGGTAAGTAACTAACCCTACCTCTAGGGCAAGTCATCAAATTAGCCTTACGAACAGGAAAATGGGCTTCTCTGAATGGCCCTTTGTTTTTGTGAAGACATCCCTTTGTCCATTCCACAATAGTTCTTCAGCTTATGCAATGCCTGGTTCCTAGGAATCAGGGCTTTATGACAAAAGGAATATTTTTATTCCATATATAGATAAATTTCTTGGTCAAATTAGACAGGGGATAGAGTCATGGGGTAAAAGACAAAAAGATTGTAGGTGTCTAGAGTTCTAATGACTGTAAAGGGGTGATTGGGGAGTTAACAGGGAATCCTGTTAACACCTCATTGCTCTCAGAATGCTCGATTCCCTCCTATTGAAGTAAAGGACATAAATGGTCAATCCCTTACCTAGCCCCAGACCTCAGCCCACTGACGAGTCAACACACAGAGCTCCAAATCAGATGTAGCATCACTACTGCTTGTGCAGGACGACAGCTGAGCCTGCGGAAGGGGACAGAGGTACCGTGATGATAAAGGGAAGTGGCTGTAATTCAAGGATGTGGGGCAGACATCTGCAGGAACCTCGACTTCATCTGTTGCGTTGCTCATAAAACAACTCACTGGCCTTATGGCTATTAGTTCCTTGATTCTTCACCCCATTTTGTGAGGACTCAAAGAACAACAGGAAGAATGTCAACCTAGTGACTCACTGTTGATGGTGTCCTCTACGTTTTCCTTATTTGGGCACCCGTTTTTGCTCAGGTATGCTGAACATCCCCCGAGTGGCTGGGTACTAAGCCCTCAAACACTCAGACAGGTGCCTCAAAGGACATTTAGGAGACTTACTCCAAGGTTCATGAACTGGATTTTTAAATAAGTCTAAAGAATTTAGATGTGGGATTTCGGACCAGATTCCCTTGGGCTCTTTTAGTCTCTAAAGGCAAGATATTAAAACAATCTTGACCAAATTAGGATAATTAGAGTCCTTCATCTTACCCCTGCAGCATATCTATTATACTTCTCTAATGACTGTACTATTCAACCGCGTCAGGGACCTTTGTTAATTTAGTGGGAATAAAGAATTAATCATCAGTATCTCTGCTAAGACGTTTGTGTTTACCATCAACATGGCCAGTAGATGTGCAGATGTTTACCTGATGTGAAATTAGAGTGATGGCATCATCTTGCACTTGGCTGGTTCATTAACCTGTGTCTTGTAGGCCTTTGGGACTGTGTTTGGCACAGGGTTAGAGATTTTGAGATGTGCTGGTATTTGTTTATGGAATGTGGTTGGGAGAACATACCAGAGAGAGAGCGAGCAGCTCATGCTCCAGTTTGCTTACAGACTTGCAGCTTTGAGGTGCCCTTTAGGTACAAACATTCTCTCCAGCACCATGAACTTTGGCTCTCATTGATGTGTTTGGGACAAAAATCCTGTGTCAGGTGACATAGCATTGCCAGGTGGCTCTCCCAGGTGAAGAACTGGGTAAACTGGGATTGCTTTCTTTGCTTTTTTGGTTTACCTATCAGCCATGAGAGCCTGCAGTTCTCTGAAATACTGTTTTTGTCTCTTTTTGTAGAAGTCAGAGGACTGCTTGTTTTCTTCATTTGTCCTTTTTATCCCCATATCCAGCTCACGGAGCAGGAATACCCAGTCCGGAGCCAAGTCAGACAAGGCAGCTCCTGTTGCTGCCTGTCTTATACTGCACGCTTTAAAAAAAAGCACAAAATCCAAACCAAAACCAAAAAAACCCAACCTGTTCAATATTCTGTGTTTGTCTTTGGGGAAGCGCATGAATGAAGGACATTGTCGACTTTCTACTCAGTTTCTTTTTCACTGAATTATATTTAAAAGGCTTTTTGGAAGACATGCTTCTGTTTTCGTTGTTTTTCTCGTTCCACTGTCCTTCATCTAGTGCCATGCAGACCGAGTGAGAGGCTAATAGGCGAATCCTGACTGTCCTGTGGCAAAGAGCTCCCAGATGGCTGAAAGCCAAGGAGATCTTCGAACTCTTAGTGGTGTTTAACAGTGCTTTCAACACCACGTTCAGTTGAGAAAGTCAACTGAGAAGATTTATGCGGTGGTTTGTGAGAAACGTTGATAGTTTGTACCCAAATAAGCTGATTTTTGTTTGAGGGAAAAGACACCAAACATGTGACCTAACTGCTCATCTGTGAATATTTGCCCAGGAGGGTATTGTATGAAATGCAGAGATGTAATATGGATTTCCCCCTCCCAAAAAGTGCTTATTCATCAGTGGCACAGTTACTCGTAGATATTGAGGCAGTATTTTGGAACAGCATCACCTCGAGGTAGATAATCCATCAGATCAATGCGAAGGCTGAGGGTGTAAAACTTCTCTGCTGCTTTGGAATGCCGTTTTCCAAGCCACCGTCAGCTGTGCCCTTGTGCTACTCGGGCTTCAGACCAGCTCCTTCCTGTCACTTTATGGGAAATAAAAAAAAGGCTCAGCAGTTGCCAGCCTTGGGTGGTCAGTGGCATCTGTCATAGGTCTGAGGATTAATTTCCTGATGCCAGTGGGGTTACGGTGATGTGAGGTGAATGGGTACAAGAACTGATTCAGGCCCGAGGCGCCGAGAGTGGAGATTTGGTGGCAAAAAGCATCACTTTGCTTTCAGGAATGACTTCTCTCTCCCCACCTTTCTCTTGCTGCTGCCCCAATGACTGTTTCTTCAGGAAAGATCATGAGGTTGTAAACCAGCGTGCTCCTGGAGTAACCCCACTGGGTGCAATGCAGTTACGCCAGGGAGAGACTCGGGACATTTCTCCCGTGCTCGGTCACATGGGCCACGTGAAGACAAGCTTCCCACGCAGAGTGTTTGCACAATGCTTTCCTGGAATTGGAGGGTGAAACACTTCTTGTCTGTTGTGCTTCAGGCATTTCACCCGACGAAACAGAGCCCTGCTTGCTCTATCACATGAGCTGGATTAGCTCCGCAGTGACAGTCCTCCAGCTGTAACACCCTCAGTTTGTCTTCATCTCGTACCCATTGGCCATCATCCAAGACAAGGTACTGATCTGGATGGACTTTTGCTTGGCCCACATGAATAATTTTTATGTTTTTTGGAGCAGCTGGTGTGCTTGCAAAAAGAACATTTGGGGATGTGCCAGGAGAACCGATTTGGAGCTGTTTGAAAAGGATTCTGAAGAAAATTCCTGAAGTGCAGCTACTGCTGACAGCTTGTGATGGCAATTAGAGCTGTCTCAAAAATGTCTCTGTGATCAGCTTTTACGTGGTCTGTGAGGCTGAATGGACACACCCACAGTTTCTTCCCGAGCTGTGTCACCCAAGGGTCCTTTTAATGCCTGTTACCATCCCTGGTTACCATTGCTGGTTATCAATTGCTGAACTCAGGATTGATCTGCAACATAAGCAGGGATGAGGGCTCTTCAACCTCTCAAGAAGTGGAGCAGTGCTATTTTTAAATAGACTATTCATCCATAGTTTGAAAGCTGTCACTGATTTATAACATTATTTTTTTTCATGGCACCTATCCCAAGCTCTGGGCAGCTCTACCCTGGGGGATTTCTTTTCCACTCTGTTCTCTCCCTGACTATTTTAAACATGTCTTCATTCCACGTCATCTTGTAAAGGGAATTTCATCTTCCTCGTTCTTCTTCAAGTTAAGTTCCACCTTTGTCTCTTTGTAATCAGATGCTGAAACAGAATCTATACAGAGGCTGGGGCAGTTTGAGGCACAGCTGAGGGAAATGAGTGCCCAGAAAAGAAATAAACGGCTCATGAGTCTAGAACACACACAACCCTCCTAGGATGCTTCAAGTTAATCTGAGTTGTGTAAAAGCATGTGAGAGAAACACAATGCAAATGCTGACAAATGGAGGTGACAAAAGGCGACGTGTTTATTTATCCAAGACCTGATTTATCTGTTTACTTGCCTAATCCCTGTAGAAGATGTATTTTGGTGATAAACGCAGCCAAAGCTTCCTCAGCTGCCTCCCCTGGTCAGTATCCAGTGAGTTGCTGGTGCTAACTAAAACTGGGTAAAGTCAGTGGAATGTCACCATCCCCAAGGGGCTGTGGTTAGGGTTTGGTTTTTTTTTTCATTCCCTCAGTAGCTTGTGGGTGATGAAAACAGTATAGGTTACTACATTTCAGTGTTTTCAGTTGGTCAGGCCCATGAATAAGCCCTCTTGCTAATCTGTGTTGTTGGTTTTTGCCCCAGAATACCCCTGTCTCTTGTGTAAACTCTGCCTTCTCTCTAACGGAGCGTTGTTTTTGCTTATCTAACACACCCAGCCACACAATTTATGCTGGGAGCTTCATGCTTCGCTTCTGAGCATCCTCATCTTTTTTCTGCCCCGTACAGCTATGAGTTTGGGTTTTGGTTAGTTAGGCTTTGGACTAGGAAACTCCTCAGCATCTCTGTTTATACAGGCCTGTCTTTGGTTTTGCTTTCAGTTTTAGGGGAAAAAAAGCAGCAGGAAGCATCCATGGCAAAGTGGACGGAGCACAGGAATAGCCCTGCTGTCCTGGGATGGGCTCTTCACTCCTCTGCTGCTTCAAAGCGCTCCACAGTGCCCAGGTGGGTCATTCAACAGATGAATCAGTAGGATGAGGTTTAAGCAGATCTGCTTGTTGTGAGATTTGGTCAATCTTTAAATAGAAGGAACATTAAAAAATGTTCTCTGATAAACTATAGGCAGCAAGTGAACCTACGAGCCAGAGCTGCAGTCCAGAGCTCTGAATGGCACTGGGGATGGATATTAACAACTTCATTTGAAAAAAAACACTTAATTGCACCTGCCAGTAGTGGGGGAAGGAACTGCCCTACCTAATATTTATGAATTAAAGGCGCGTGCTGGAGAGACTCATATCCTAGCCAGGAAAGAAAGCACACACAAAAATAAGTTGGGGAAAAGAACTGCAAGTGGTAGTCTTGACACAGGCTGTTTAGAACGGCTGGTGGGCAAGAGGGACGTGTTCACATTGCGCTGCTGGTTTTTAATGTCTTAAACCTTAACTTTGCCAGCTGAAAATGTGGGGGTTTGTTGCTGGGTTTTTTTGGTTGGGTTTTTT
>WEIS01052282.1:20751-35027 GCA_013389965.1 Todus mexicanus | reverse complement strand
ACAGGCACTAAAGATCTTACTGCTCTTAGCATTTCTTTATTCCTCATTCCTATGCACACTCCAGACATACTCTCAGGGCTGTTGTTCATAGCTGTGTGGTCTCCTTTGCTAAATATTCAGGACTTCAGGTTCTGTCCTTGTCCCCAGGAAGCAGCTGAATGCATGGCACTGATTAGAGAAAAAGAAAATACTTCAGGACTGCTTGTTCTTGCTGTTTTGTGGGCAAAATCATAACACATAGAATGAGATATCTGTTTTTCTGTTTTGTTTTGTTTTGGGTTTTTTTCCCTTCTCTTTTTATTCTACTGCTACAGTACTGGTTTGGGGATGAATTATTAAGATTTTTAATTCTTTTTCTTGTCTACTAGAAAACATTAAGATCTATTTAAAACGCGTGCTTTTAACTATTCTAACGTAACTGACATATTCCTTGTCCACCAGTAAATTCCATCTTTAATCCTGAGAAGGCTCTTGATGTTTTGTACCTTCACTGTGCTTGGTGCTATAATCAAGCAGAAGAAACTTTAGCTATCTATGGATTCTAAGAAACAACCCAACTTCTTTTCTCAGAGAAAATCATATATCTGAACACTACCTAATGGGTAAGGTAATTCATCAGACGCAGTGTGGTTCCTCCTTTACCTTGTCCCCCTAAGCTCTGCTATTTTCTGTAACACGTTTCCCCAGTTTCCACCCATGAAACATTAACATTGGCTGTGCTGATCAAGAACTCAGCATTTCACATCACACCTCGCTGCCAAGCTGCTACAATTCCTTGAATGTCTTAAAGGGAGTAGATGGAGGGAAATGGTAGGTATAATTTGTCTGGTTTTCCAAAAAGACTTCAGCAAAGTCCTTCATAGAGAGCTATTATGGGAACTAAGTGATCCTGTGGTGAAAGGCAAAGGTCTGCCATGGATTAGAAACTAGCTAAAAGAGGTAGAAAACAAAGAATAGAAATAAACGGTCAATTTTCAGGCTGGCTAAAGGTTAACCCTGAGGTTCGCTAAGTCTTGGAGAGACTTCAAGGACAATAGCTACTGAACATGTAATTTACCAACAAACTGAAATAAGCAGGAAAGATTCTAATATAGATGGCATTTGGTGAGTAGCCTTTTCCATACAGACTTGGACTTATAGGTCAAGACCTCAATTTCCCTCTTCTCTACTCCAAGGTTTGTAGGCAACAGACATATCATTTCAAGCTCCCAAGTGATCTATTGTGATTAGAGCTTTTGGGAATACTTGAGGAAAGAGCAAAGATACAGCAAGTTTCCAGCCTCTTGAGTAGCAAACTTTAAATGAAGTCCAGAGGGACACTCATCTTTTATTACATAGAATTCATTCGGCTGTACTCACAGTATATGACCCTTAAGTAAGCAAGCCCCCTGAAGCTAATATAATAGGACTTCTGAAAGAACAAGAAATGGGAAAAAAGCACCTGAAAAAATGATGTCTCTCAACAACACACTTTAAAGAACGATCTAGGATCAGACTTGTATGTGCCTTTCTTAATACTAAATTACAAACACCAATATCTCTCTTTTCCCTAAGAAAGTTTCCACTCTTTGAAAAATGGTGATAGAAGATTTAATTTATGATTGTGGCTGGTTTAGTCCAATGCAACTACATCTGAGAAAGGTGCAAATTAAAATGTAATTAATGAATATTATTAGTTTTCTGTAATGCATTCAGCAGCAAGAACACTGCAGAACAGTATCTGCAACTACTGGAAATGTTGAACAAATGGGTAAGTCTATTTTAGCTGCATATTTTTCGAAATGAGAACAGTGTGCTCTGTTCTGCATTCTTTTCAAGCAGTTTCAGGGTAAAATATTATATATGAATACGTTTATAGATACTCTTGGAAAGAGGAGTAGACAGAGAATAAATGAGCTGACAAGATTGTATCATGACACCTCTCCAGAGAAATATTTTAACCTCAAGACTGATTCCCTTAACAAAAGTCAAAGCACGCTCCATCTCATGGAAAACTCTAGTTGTCATAGGCTACACATGGAATAATGGAGCACCCAAGCAAGATAAAGTCAAATACCTATGTACTTTTTGTGAGGCATGCAAGTATGAGAGAAAAATGTGTCAAGATTTCAAGGTTAACATATTGCATATTTTCTTATTATGGAAAGGAAGAAAAAGCCTAATAGAATTGCAGATAGCATGGTGGAGATCTCTCTATCTATATGATTTTTGTGGAACAAGGGTCATTTTTAGAACCCAATTTTTCTCTTACTGAGATGAAAGAGCTTTTGTATTTCATTTTAGTGTAAAGTGGCAATGTAATTCATTTTAGTGCAACTGTCAGCATCAACGGGCTCAGAGAAACAGCAAGTCAGAACTCATCTGGAAATCAACGTGGGTAAATCTTACACTGAACAAATTGAACATAAAAAAGTGAAGGAGTTCTCTGGAAAAATCATTAGATATCAATCTGTCATTTTTACATTGGAAAATATTACCCAGTTGTATGGCAAGTGGACACTTGCCTACTCCTAAACATTTTGAAAATTCAAACCCCCACAATGTTAAATATTATGGAGTATCTCATACATTATTAAAGATGAAAGTGGAAAACTGAAATATTTAGGTTCAAAACTTCATCTATTAAGTAGCATTATGCTGACCTATAGTGGCTCAGGATTTTGACACTGGCCAAGGTAAGGCACTGACAGAATCAAACAAAATTGTCTTTCTCTGGTTTAGACTCCTTCTGTTCCCTCTTCCTGTGGGTGCTTGGCAGAACATCCCACCATATATCCAGCTTGTAAGATTGAGCTATGAGAAAAGAGTGCTTTTCCACTTTCAAGGACAAATCAAATTTAAAAGAGTGGTCATTTTTAAAAACATAGGTTTGAATATGATACTTAAGCAGTTCCTTGATGAACGGATATGGACGTATAGATGCATCAATTTTTAATGCAAAAATAATAGTTTATCCTAGCTAGGTTAGTATCCTACAGAGGGCATGTGTCCTGTGTAGTTATATTACACCTCATTAATCTCTTCCTTCTATATGTCATATCTGTTTAATAAGTTTTTTATAATGTTCTGAAGAATAAATATACCATGACTTTTGTTTCTGAACTAGATATATTAGCCTAACACTTTTACTTTATTTTTTCTTTTGTTTTTATAGTTACACTGGAAGGGAAATACATCTGAGGTAAATATAACTCTGCTATATTCCTAATACTAGTAAAAGATTTCATTGCTTCTAAACTCATTAAGTCATTGCTTATTAAAATATGCAGGTTGCTCATTATGTCACGGAAAATAACATTCTTATTTTATTACCAGTTTCATTTCTATGGCTAGCACACAGTAGACCTAATTACATTGAATACTGGGATACATTTCTTTGTCTCAGCCTGCATTTTCATTTAACTCTGCTTGATACTTATTATTTTCAGCTTATTATAAAGAATGTCACAAGTAAGAGGAGTCACAACAGCTTGAAGTGATAGACTATTCTAAAATCAGAGTCAGTTATTGGATATTACACTCACTTAAATTTTTGATTGCCATAGCAGAATTTTTTTTTGCTTTGAATTAAAAGATCCCACATTGTGAAAATATTTTTGGAGCAGCTTAGCACTATGTAAAAAATATACAAACCCCAACCAAGCAAAGACTTTCAAAGATTTTGTATTTTGTATGAAAAGCTATAGAATCATTGACAATTTATGTAGCTCCATCCTCTAAAGTATTCAGAGATGGGTTTTCAGTTTTGATTCAGTAGCTTTTGTTATATTCTTAAAAATGTGAGTGTATATCTTTATGCCAAAGGAAACATCAAATAAGGAAGTATCCTGTTTGAAATCAAGAAAAATCATAGCACTATGGCCCTGATTTAGATCTTTAATAATCATTAAATATCTTCTCTGAACAATAAGTCTGATTTTACTATCAAGAGATTGGTGCATCAATGTGGACACAGGAGTAATGAAGGATAAATGAAACACTTCATAGTGTTCCTACAGTATGCTTTGACATAATCTTTGGACTGTATGCTTCTTTCACAGCTGTGAAATTCCAAGAATTCATCTTTTCTTCCCATTACTTTTTCCTGACTTCCAGACAGGTCCTTTTCCATGTGACTTAGTGTATTTTCTATTTATTTAATTTTTTTTTCACAATACTGACCCCAAGAGCAATCTGTATATTACCTTATGTGGACAACCCGATGGAGAGCAGTAGATTTTGATGAGCTTTGCTGTCTACAAGCATGTGATAGGAGAAAACCTCTTGGGTGGTTCTTGCAGTCTAAATAAGAAAGAGAGAGGTGAGATGAAAAAATTCCGTAGAATGGTAAAGTAACTAGACCAGGTGCTAAAAAACCTTGTGATAGCACAAATCTAAAAATAAAAGGTGAGTTTGTGCTGGTCTACAGTAAACTGCATTGGTTCTGGAAACACACCTGGCATCACTTTGTTGAGATGTTGCTCAGATATCGACCCAGAACTGCCAGACCAAATGAAGCCTTTTAGAACAACACTAATCATTGCTGTATTTTGTTCTGGACTGTTATACTGCACATCACAGAACCACAGAATCTCAGAATGGCAGGGGTTGGAAGGGACCTCTGGACATCATGTCATCCAACCGCCCCCTGCTCCAGCAGGGTCACCCAGACCAGGGGGCCCAGGATCGCATTGTCCAGGTGGGTTTGGAATCTCTCCAGAGAAGGAGACTCCGCAACCTCTCCAGGCAGTGTGGGCCAGCCTCTGGCACACTCACAGCAAACAAGTTTTTCCTGATGTTTAGATGTAACGCCCTGGGTTCCAGTTCATGCCTGTTGGCATTGTTCTGTTGCTGGCCAACACTGAAAAAAGTCTGGCCTCATCCTCTTGACCCCCACTCTTTAGCTGTTGATCAAGGTTGATCAGATGCCCTCTCAGCCTTCTCTTCTCCAGGCTAAACAGCCCCGGGAATCTCTACGTATGTAATGGAAGAAAAGATTTAATCTGATGAATAGAAGTTATCAGTGCAGATGAAATGTATACATTTTAACACGCCTTTTCATACACATAACCAGTGCAAGTGAATATTCATCAGTATTAGTTCATCTAACTCCAATCACAACTCATTTCAGAAGCTGTAATTTTTGCCTTTGTTACAAAGAAAGAGCAATCACATTAGAGAGCTTTCTCATTCTCATAGTAATAAGTCTAATATGACATTTAGGCAAGTATTTTTGTTTCGCACGTAACAAGGTTGTTTGCACATTTTCTAATGGAAGCTGCACAAAGGTATACAGCACACGTAGTGAGGTCTTTATTTTTTTCTATAAGCTGAATGCGAGTTAAATGCTAAATTACAGTAATTGTGATCTGGTTTAGTATTGCCTATTATGTACCGGGCTTCATTTCAGAGATGGCTTTCTCTTAACTGAATAGAAAGTCTGAAGCTGTTTCACTGCACTATTCCAGAAGGCCAGAGTATTTAGGGAGCGCTGAGTTTCACAACCAACATTTTGGCAGCCATTTACTAGAAATCAAATCACGAATGTCTGTAGAAATATGTGATTTTTTTTTCTTGGAGACTGGGTATATAGAGGCTTTAGCTCCTTACTATCCCAGCTCCTCAATTTTGATGATATAGGGGGAGTTGTGGTGGTTCTCCACATATGGAAGATGTGTCTCTTGCTATCACTGTTCATGTGTGCATTAGGGAAAAAAGGACTGTGTGGGGAAACTAAGGCATGGGAGAACAAGATGAATTGTCCGCCTCATGGGCGGACCAGAGCAAGAGAGAGGACAAACACGGGATGGTTCCCCAGTGTGTCCTGTCCACACATGCTTCAGCTCTGCTGTAATTGGGGAAAAGAAGCAGTTTCCAAACTGGTCATTAAAGCTGAGAGAAAATCCCTAAAGGGAAAGTAAATGTGGAAGTAATAAGTCATTTTAAAAAGCTAAATACTCCTGAGTTGAACAGAAATAGAAATATTTCAGCCAAAATCTCACCTATATCTTCAGGATGATAAAATCTGTGAGCAGCCAGTGTGATTCTGCTGGTTAATCTAGACATGCTGATACTGCATAAGACAAATCAAGATCTAGTTAATATTATTATTTTATTTAATATTTTCTGAACTTTAAAAAATCTGTATATTTTTGAAAAGCTACATGTGGTCTCAAAGCAACATGGGAAGTAGACCTATGGACGTCCTGGCAAAGTTGTGTTATAAATTTAACTCACTTAAACTGTACCTTAAGAGAAAGAAAGCTACTGTATTTATCGATTACAATTTAGGAAGGAAATTATTTAGGATTTTCTCAGGGACCCTGTTCCTAAATAGTAGAAGTACACTGATGAAATGTGCAGATGACAAAAGAAAAGGCATTGTCACTATAGGGTAACACACGGAAATAACTGGATGAACTTAAAACCTTGAATGGAGTGAAATTCAGCAGACAAAAATATCGTGCTGCACGACAAGAATGTCTGCTATATGCAAAAAGTGAAAAATGGCAAAATGGCTGGAAAAGGTAGACAAAGAAAATCTCCTAAACCTCTACAGGCTGGTTAGAGGCCTGTACAAAGTAAAAATGGTCCTAGGAGTTTTCATGTGAGATATTTCCAGCAGAAATACTCGTCCAAGCAAGTATGTGTCCCTTTGAGGCTCAGTCTGCCTCGTGAGTGATTAAAGAAATACAAGGACTCATGTTTATGATGTTGGGAACTAAAATTTCAAGAAAGTCACTATTGTTCTCTGAAGTTGGTTTATGTGGCAAGGTATTGGTAGCGGGGGGCTGAAGGGGTGGCTTCTGTGACAAGATACCAGAAGTTGCCTGTGGGAAGCAGCAATGTACAGACCATTGAAAACCATCTCTGCTGATAAACATCTGGTGATCAGAAAAGATGCTGATGCTGGGCGAAGGCCCGGTGATCAGTGTTGTATTGACACTGATGTGATGGGCCTGGTGCGATACCAGCTTCCTATTATCACAGCAGTTAATTGTTCCTGGCAGAGGATGTAATACAATGGCCTATTACTGGCAGAAGACCATCAGGGCTATATCACCCTTCAAGGAATGTTTGTGCAACTGCTAAGCCACTTAATAACTTGACTACAATCCCATCTCCGCACTTGACACATTAACGGACACCTGAACTATAAATATTAGTTCTATTTTGGACCTATTTTGTGGATGAGAATTTGACACCAAATCATACAGACAGACTGATGGGTTTGTCCTCCTTGCCCACCCCAGAAAGGATGCCTTTTGGTATGATTTTGCA
Organism: Todus mexicanus; assembly: GCA_013389965.1. Taxonomy (NCBI): domain Eukaryota; kingdom Metazoa; phylum Chordata; class Aves; order Coraciiformes; family Todidae; genus Todus; species Todus mexicanus. Next base: position 27,767 of record WEIS01052282.1, on the reverse strand, counting down.
CCTCAGCTATGTCGAGTGTATGGTTGTATGTTTGTGTGTATTTTCTTCAGCTATATTTTGATTTTCTGCAGCTAGTGTACTTATCACCAGCAATCTCAAAGAATCTGTATATGTTGCGAGTGTAAATAAATTGTATTATTCATATATCTGACTGCTTCTTGACGGGTTGTTTGTGAATCTGGTGTTGGGCCTATAGCGACAGTTATGGGTTATTTGTGCATCCAACTGCTCCCTTAGAATGGAGCTGGGCCTACAGCATCTGAGCTGTTTGCGAATCTGGTGTTGGGCCTGTAGCAACACTTCTAACTGGTATAGCTATTAAGACATAAGTCCAACTGTCCCTAGTCCCTCTAACCTCTGAGGACTGTCTAGAACGCAAGGGGATTTATCTCTAACTAAATTTACCCCCCCCACTTCACGCAGCACTGCCCTCGTGGCAGACAGAGCCAGTTCCAGCCAGCTCCAAGATGGGCCCATTTCTGACCAAAGCTGAGCCTGTCGTGACACTGTGATAACATAGTTAAGTAGCAGTAAAAACTGCTGCACAGCAGTTGTGGGAGAGAAAGGAGAAAATATGAAACAACTTTGCAGACACCACTGTCAGTGAATAAGGAGCGCGAGGAGGTGCTTGAGGTGCTGGAGCAGAGTTTCCTCTGCGGCCTATGGAGAAGATTGTGGTGACAAAGATTTTCTCCCTGAAGCCTTTAGAGGACCATGGTGGAGCAGAGATCTGCATTGTATCCTGCAGAAGATTCCACACTGCAGCAGGTAGGAAGGAAGCTTCTTGAAGGAAGCTACAGCCCATGAAGAGCCCCCACAGGTGTAGACTTCTGGGAGGAGCTGTGGCCTGTGGAGAGGAACCCATGCAGAAGCAGATTTTTTTGCAGGAAACTGGCTCAAAAGTTTCTTGGCTCCTGGGGGACCTGCACTGGAGCTGTTTGTTGCTGAAAGATAGTATACCCCGGGAAAGACCTATACTGTAGCAATTCCCTCAGCTCTCCTGAGGGCATGAGGTAGAAGACTCCAGAATGAAGTTGAGCCTGGAAAGAAAAGATAGGTGGGGGAAGGTGGTTTTAGTTTTGTTTTATTTCTCACTACCTTACTCTGTTACAATTAATTAGAAATACATTAAATTGTTTTCTCCAAGTCAAGACTATTATGCTCATGATAGTTGGTAAGTGATCTCCTTGTTCTTATCTGAACCGTGAGAGCTTTTCATTGTGTTCTCTTCCCCTATCCAGTTGACATAGGAGTGATAGAGCAGCTCATTGGGAACTGGGCAGCCACCTAAGGTCAACCAATCATACTGTCATCAGCAAGAACTCTTCTACTATTTCCAAGTGATGGAAACAGATTCAAGGCATCCACAGAGACTTAGATGTATCTTTTGTCATTTATATCAAAGCCTGAGCAACTCAGGTTAGTTTTAGAGGAAAAACTCTAAAAACCTCTGATTGGGTCTTTGTTATTAGGATACATACCAATGCATAGAAATTTAACATTAAAATATATCAAAATGGATCTTCTGAATTTTCCAGCCTTCCTCTTACTAAAAAGGCTGTAAAGAGCTCATTAACTCTATTCATCTAACTTTTCTTACGCTTTTATTGATTCACTTATAATTATTGCTATAGAAGTCTAATTAGTATGATTGATACTGACATCTGCTACAATGAAGTGCTTTTGATTTATTAGCAGTGTGAAAAAATATGCTCTTGCAATTTCATTCTGACTCTAAATGTGGAAGTTTCGATTTTTCACAAGTGAAGGACCAGTTATCAGTCATCCTTTTAAGAATCTTAAAAGTTTACTCCATGGATGGTAGAATTCTTTGGGGTTATGAAGTCAGGAAAGGCTGCATCAGAAGTACACAGGAATGTTTACTGAGTTCCTGAGGACATTGCAAAGAGCTGAGGAATTGGAAGCAGGAGTGTCCAGAACAGTTATCCCCAAATCCTTCTATCCCCTTTCTCCTAAAAGCCATAATGATTTCTGTGTTGCAACACATTTTGCATCAAAGAGTGCTTTGGTCACAGCAGGACTGCAGACTCAGTTCACTTAATGAAGTTAAATGTCATAAAAAGAGCCGAAAACTCTGATGTGAGGCAGACATGGGACCTCCTTCCTCCTCCTTAAAATTGCCTAAACCCTACATGTTGTGTGCTGAAATTCTGAAATGAAAGAATTGCCTTCCGTGCACCTATTTCCTATTTTCTCCATGTAGCAGCAATTATGTGGTATGTTTAACACGTTATTCCATTCTTACTGACGCTGTCAGAGTTTGTCCATGAGTAGCTCTAGCTCATATATTAAAAAAATAAAACAACCCCCCCACACCTCAAACCAGCAAGCTATATTTCTAGAGTTCACTGACTCATATTAGCCTTCAAGTCCACCTGTCTTTGCTTCATCACACAGGTGGCCCTTAAACTGTGGTACTTTGGATTTTCTGATCCCTTGAGTAGATTTCCAAGGGAGGAATATCTTTCTTAAATCTTCATGTTCTAACATCACCCCAAACAAGCATGTTCAGTGGTATTAATAATTTTCATTAATCTCCTTCTGATTTTAAGTGAGAGTGTCTTGCCTTCATCATAGTAAACTTAGCTGCATAGTATCTGTAGACTGCTTATAATTCTGGGTTAAAAATGAACTAAAACCAGAACCTTTCTCCTGGTAATTTTCTTTATTCATAAGAAGAGTTAGTTTTATTTTGGTCACCAAATATTGAGCTCTTCATATCTCATCTGAGATACTAATTTTGTTGTTCTCCAAATTATGGTCTTTATTCCCAAAGGATTTCCCTCAAGATAGGAAACACATAATTTCTTTTTTTTTCTCTCAAAATTTATGAAAGATTAAATAAAATTGCCTGCCATATTATTTCAAAAATTTCCTCAGACTTCTTAAAAGATGCAGAAATTTTAGGAACTCAATACTCCATTCTGGATTAAATAGATGTTGGGTTTTAGTGTTTGGTTTGTGGTTGGTTTTATTTTTTAAATAAATATAACATGACCCTTCCTTCACCTTACTATGTGTTAAAGGAAAGAAAAAAAAGTAGAAAAAATTGTACTATTTCACATAAACCAGAACTAGCTCAGTGGTTTTGCATCCATATCTAATGTAAACATGACAAGGAGCTTGAGCCAGCACTTTGTGGGAACACTGTTATGTATATGTCCAACCATCACTAGTCTAAAATAGGATAACAGTCATGCATTATTGTTTGAAAAAAAAAGATGGCAAGTGTTGAATGGATAAAAGTTATGTATGTAAAGAACCCAATATTAGCAAATCATGGAACTTTTTGGTCAGAAAGGAGCATTAAAAGTCATCTAGTCCAACCCCCCTGCAGTGAACAGGGACATCCTCAACTGAAGCAGGTTGCTCAGAGCTCCAGCCAATCTCATCTGAAATGTTTCCAGGAATGGGACATCTCCCACCTCTCTGGGCAACCTTGGCCAGTGTTTCACTACCCTCAGGCTAAAAAATTTATTCATTTTATGTAGTCTGAATCTCACCTCTTTTAGTTTGTAACCATCACCCCTTGTGCTCTCACAGCAGGTCCTGTTAAAAGTCTGTCCCCATCTTTCTGATACATAATTAAATGCTTCAGGTTTTTTCTTTTGTTTGTTTTAATCATATATCTTTCTTCTTGTCATTAAAATATTCATTTGTCATGTTGCTTTACTACTTATTCAATAAAAATTATAACTGCATCCTTTTTAAAAAATAAGATTAATTTCTTCATCTGTCAAATCAGAGGAGAATAAAATCCATACTTCTTGGAGAAGTAGCCTGAGATAATTTTTCTACTTAGACTCTGACTGGCATGAAGAAATCTGTCTGTCTGAGATGACTGGGGGGAAACTGGGAAGAAGAGAATAGGAATGGAATTACCGTAATATTTGGTGACAGTCAACGGATTCTCCTAGTGAAATCGGAACACAAAATGTAAAAACTTCCAGAGAGACGTTGTGTTGTAAGGTAGCATGTAGAGGAAGAAGGATCTATATAGTCTTAAAAAAAGCTAGTTGTTCATACAGGCAGACAGAGAGGCATCGAGTATGAGATTACAATAAAATCTCATGGGATTTCAAGTATAGCTGTCACCTAGAGTTCAACAATCTGTCAGTTGGTATAAGGACAGAGGATATTTAAGGAGCAGTTGAAGGAAAGCAGAAATTGAGAAAACTGATTTATTTAGGTGTCAGTGTGGATACTACACTGCCCTAGCCGATTTAAAATACTGCATAAGACATGACACACTCAGAAGGAGAATTTGTGGCCTGTGAGAGGACCAGATCTTCATGTTTGATTGCACCCCAACCTTTCTCTGGAGCCTGTCAATTGTTTTTGTGCTTTTGGTTTGTCTTTTTATTGAATTGTCTTTAGCTTGGTTAAGTCTTTACTTTTATTATTCTCTTATGTGTATCATAAAAATAATTAATATGGGGCAGATTTACCTTTATTTAAAGAAAAGCAAACCGATATAACCTTATTGTACTCTAACTGTTCACGATCATCTTGAAGTAGTAAGAAACCTTCTTTTATATATATTATACATATAAAAGCTTGAAAAATCATAAATATCTTCGTGTTTTCAAGACTGACAGAGAGTGCTTTCTTCTTAATCTATCTGAAGTTATGAAAAAGACATGAATACGGCAGGCTCGTTATTGGAATAGAGCTTGATCATTATCAAGTCACACTCCAGGTGTTCATTCCCACTCCAATTCTGTGATAAATTATTAATTCTAATAAGCCCTCATACAGCAACTGATATGATGACAGATCCCTTACTTCTGTGGCTATGGCAATAGCATTTCATGGGGTTAGCAATTGCCTTGATGTCCATAAGTAATAATAAGAATAGAGTGTTACATTTCTAGTGGAAGTTTATTGAGCAAGGAGGGCATTACAAGATACTTCTACTTAGACTGAGATTGTTAAAAATGTGTTTTCCACTTAGTTACCAATTTTTCCCAAAGGAACCTGAAATGGACTTATCCAAATTATAGGCTATTCATTTGCTGTTCTTGACCTTAAAATAGGTACAGGCAAAAAGAGAAGAAATGATCCCTTTATCTCTAGTGTAAAAACACCCTACATTTGAGTTAATAGGATATTCATCATATTTTTTTTATTACATTACAATCTGAAGGCTTTCACTAGTAGTGTGGACTGGAAAACATGTTACAAGGTCTATCTACTCCAGCCAAACTGGTGGTCCATTTAACACACTAACGCTAAATCTCTGACTTCAGTCTGACTCTGAGAGCATGTACCAAGACTAAGTCATAACTTCTTAATGTGTTCTTTAATGTATAGGTGAAAACGTGAAAACTCACAAAGGGGAGTAAATGAAACAGGAGCCATCAGAAATGAGAGCGTTCATAGGGATAGGTGGTGAAGTGTTTGGGAGACAAGACTGTGAGAAAAAAATAAATAAAATAAAAAAAAAAAGAAAGAAAAAAAAAGAAGAGATGACTGTTTATACCCTGAATTAATCAGTTCTGACTTCTAATATCCTGCCTGCTCAATAAACTTTAACTAGGAACGTAGCTTTGCATTCTTCTTGATACATATGGGAAATCAATGTAGTTGCTAACCCTGCTAAACGTTATTAACATAAACACAAGAGTAAGGGACCTGTCATTTTAACAGTTGCTGTATGAGCACACTGCAGAAATTAATGCTTATCTGTCACAGATTTCAGGCACTGAAAATGAGCACCAGGGGCTTGACATGTAAGGATTGAATTGTGTCTTATTAATGTGCATACATGAACTTCAGAACTAACACAGTTCTCTTCTCTGCTCATCTGCTCTGCTCTTTTTCTCTGCTCTTTTCACTTTCTTTTTTTTTTTCCCTTGGTTTTTTTTTTCTTTATTCTTGCTTTTATCTCTTTAGATTTTATTATATTGGAAAATCCAGTTTCAGCTTTGAGATTTTGCTGATCAGTATGGGATTTTTGGTATTTGGGAAGACAGTCCTCCACTCCCAAACCCTTTCTGTTCCAATGGATCTAAATGTTTCTACTTCACAGATACCAAATAATGAGCCTTTGTAAAGGCTTCAATAAGGTCCTCAGATTAAGAGAATTAATGGAGACAAGGAAGCATACTTCTTTTGTTTTCTTTAACACTCGAGTGAACAGGTATAAAAAGGCATAGAACCCAAGTACATTTCATGGCTTTAGTGCACAAAATATGTGATGACATCCTTCACGTAGAGGTACATGGACTCCATCCACACTTCTGATATAAACAACCAGGACATCAAGGAACAGTAAGAGTTACTTTAGAAGCTACCTATATTTTCTGCCTATATAGCTGCTTCAAACACAAGGAACAGATGGCTTGGTTTAACTGGATTTTACAAATCACATATCTTGCTTGTACTTCACCTTTGAAATTCTTTCTTACCTTTAAAACTTTAAACTGAAATACTTTGAACTGTTGATCTTTAGCATTCATTGCAAAGCCTTCTTTTCCTCCAGATTCCCTGTAAGTTAAGGGGCATAGTCAAGCTGGAACAGATCTTGGAGGAAGCACAGTGCACGAGCTGTTGTTACACTGCTTTGGCATGATCGGATTTGTGAGGGGTCAGAGTGACAGGTTTGCAAACAGAAAGGCCAAGAATGATGGACAGGTCTTGTTTCATCTTCAGAAACAAGAGCAGAACTACAGAAATGTTGCTGAGAATATCAATTAAAAACATGAGTGAATTGTCTAGAAAACCCACTCCTTAGAATAAATGATAATCTGGATATTCTAAATAGGATTCAGAAACCTTATTTTTTGCTCTGAAAGCGGGTTTTTTTGTGGTTTTAGTTTGGCATTTGTTTTGGTGTGTTGGTGGTTTTTGTTTTATTTTGTTCTACTTTGGTTTCTTTGGGTTTTTTGTTTTGTTTTGGCTTTTTGTTTGTTTTTAATTAGATAACACTTTATCTAGGACAAATCATGAAAATGTTTAAAGAGGGAATTCCATAATAATGCTGCTATAGAAAG
>WEIS01052282.1:0-12118 GCA_013389965.1 Todus mexicanus | reverse complement strand
TAGATTCAGTCTTCTAAAGGTGTGGGATAATTTTCACAGAAAGGAATGCAAAGGGTAATTCATCCTTGCCTGTGACACCTTGGATTCCAGAAACTTTACTCAAGGACTTAAGCCATATTGGACATTGAGATGACCCAAGTGTCACAGCATCAAGGGTAGCATATGCACTTCCCCCACAAAAATGTGGTGTGAAGTGTACGTGAATGTGAATTAGTTTTTCATCGTGCTGTATAATTTCCTTAGAAGGTGGGGGTTAATCAGCTGTTGATCAGAATTAAACAAACAAACAAACAACCACCCCCAAAGATAACTTGGGAACTCATGAAAAGTTAAAAAGTTCTCAGTGTGTATAATTTTTTTAATCTGGTAATTTAATATCAATGGTAGTATGCCATTTCTCTCTCTCCCTGCTTTCTGTTTTTAATCTTTTGAAATTACACTTTTTTGCCCTTCAAAGGCGTAAAAAACCAACAAAAGCACAGTAAATAAATCATCAGTTGCTATTATTTTTCCTTTCAGCATCATTTAATTTCAGCTTAGAATAGTATGAAAAATTATTAATTCCATTTGATTATACTCAGGCCAAAATGTTAATGGAAAGCAAGGAGTATTTGCAACTAAAAAAAATAAATATAAAAATGTATTCTCAAAATGCAATTAGAAATCCATTTAAATACAATGCACTTAATTAAATTTCTGATTAAAGTGTAGGTCTTTATAGGATTGAAACATGAACTTTTGTTTTCTGTTTTAAAGTCAAACTATGCTTTATTGTCACTGAATATATGTGTGTATATATATATGCATATAATGGAATTAGGGATTGCTGGCATGTGAAACTCTGTTGAAGACAGCAAAGTACTTTACAATTCTCTTAATCAGATTCAGAATTTAGCATGGCATATGCTTTGGTTTTCCAGAATTATCATCATACACATATATGCAAAGCAAGCACAAATTCTAGGAGGATTTTACAGCATTTTGCCTTGTACAAGTGTCTATACAAAGGACAAGAAAACTACTGGATTCTAGGGTCAAACAAAGGCAATGTCCCAACAACACAGGACAAAAGCCATTACAGACTCCCATGCCTGTTTTTTGTAGCTCTGCGGCAATTCCACATATAAAATGCTGTTATATATCTCTATATATTCGCTCTGCCTGAGTACACATAAAACTCAACTATTCACAGTGAAAGCAAAGATCTCTCTTGTGGTCCCCCAGCGTTTAGTGCCCTCCACAGGATATTTTAGATGGAATTTTAAAAACTGTTTATTGATGTAGTTACATTGGTGTTAGCAAAATTTGTGCAATAACCTTTCTAAAATGTAAAGGAAAATATGCAGTTCAGCTTGCCATCATTTTTATAATAGCAAGAGACTATGAATTTTGTTTATATTCTTGAGTCACTTTTAGGTTATATAAACTCAATTTACCTAAAATGGAAGGAGAGGTATGTCATCATTTTTTGATAAAAACCCCTCTATATCACTATTAGTAAAACTGCTTTTGTATTAGCACATTCATTTAAAACTAGGCACTTACTAGGAAATAGGAATATACGGAATACAGACAATAAAATTTATAAATAAAGAAAAGGGAAGGATGTAGGACAGTTGGTTTATCGAGCTATAAAGCCAAACAACGTAAGGGAAAAGACTTCAGATGCAAATAAAAAAAAAAAACCCAACTAAAAAAAATGAATCAGTTTATAAATAATAGGTGTTAATAGGTTATTATGTAGCAAACATAGAGTAGCTGGATTGCTGTAACTAGTTTCAACCTATCAGAATCAAACTATGATTTCCTCCATACTTTAAATTTATAATGATAAAATACGAAAACTCTACTATTACACATTTTAAATGCTTCCATTTTTACCTAAAAATTCCAGCCATTAGTAATCCACATAATTACCACTTTGTGGTAACTCTGAACTTTGATAAGGTATGTGAAAAATGGCACATAGCAATCCATGTAGTTACTACTTTGTTCTGACTAATCTCTTTGTACAATGAAATCAATGAAAAACTAATTGCTTGCATGCAATATGTTCTTATATGTTAGCACCTTAAAATGTTCATCATTAAACTTGTCAAAATATTGCTGGAGGGGAGTTATTTGATTATTTGGGCAGATTTGTGTGAACCAATAAATGAAACAAAACAGGTGCCACAAGGTATCCAGATGGTCATGGTTCCCCAAATCCTACACCCTTACAGAGTCATAACTGACAAACCCCACATGACCACACAGAGAAAAAATATTGGTTTTGATCTTTCAAATACCTGATTATCACATTACTTCTATTTGATGATCATAAATATTGATTTGGAGCACAAAGGACATCCTTTGACTGATGAATGTTGATATACTGTGTCTACTTTCTTAACCTCAGCAGTTAACGTTTTGAAGCAATTGTTATATGAATATTGCATAATTAGAAGCCTTTTGGATCTGTGCCAATGCAGCACAGGATTCTACATGAAACAGTTTTTTACTTCTTTCAATTGTTTTAGTTGGTTTTAGTTAGCAGTTTTTTATTACTAAGCACAGTGGCAGCTGAATGGGTGCAAAACTACGAGGTCAAATCTGTCGCTGCTAGCTTGTGGTGAGGATCAAGTACGGAGGAAGGTACCCATCTAACTGTCTGTTGATCCACTTCCCCAGAGCCAAAGTGGTTTTATCCCATAGCAATATAAGTATGTAACCTGCAGGCAACATCCACCGTCTTAGCATTGTGTTTATTGACCTGTGCATTGAGAAACCACAAAGAGCACCTGAATGTTGTTTTGGCATTTCAATTGGCTCAGGCTTTCCAACAGTTAGTCGTCCAGAAAAAATATATTACAGATCTGGCCACATAGAGTAGTTGAAGTGGCACCTCTACAAGAGTGTTTTAGCCTGCTGTCCTAGCTAAATCCCCAGGGGAATAATTACACTCTCCTACTATGGATAGCTTTTCCAACCCTAAAGTTTCTTTAGCTCTTCTCATAAACTGTTGTGGAGAACTGCAGTGTGATGGTAAGGAGCCAGGCAGATGCCGCACAGAATGAATTACCCATAAAACCGCTATCAGCCTCTTTGGTTTGAGGTAAATTATGTACTTCTAAATTTACAGCTTATGTGTTGAAATATTGAGTGTGTGCATAAAATGTGTCTCAACCCAGACAAAATATTACACCATCAAGAAGTTTCTCTAATATAAAAGGAGAAAAGCCCTGGAGAATCTGTTCCTGGGAAATAAATAAATAAATAGATAGACAAATCTCAAAAAATCAAAAACCAGAGGATTACTTTGCAAGGCAAAAATTAGTTGAAATAACGGAAATCTCAGGAAAACCTCTTCTGCTCAAAAATACCTTTGCTAGACAAGTTAAATAGAAACAAACAGACAAGCAAAAATATTTTTTTTAAACATAAAAAAATAATTCTCAACAAAATTATTGTTAATAAAACCTTGGTTATCTTCCAAGGTGAAGTTTTTGTAGCTGTTACTGTTCCTACAGCTAACAGGCAAAGAGAGAGTTCCCACTGCTCTGTAGAGTTATGCTCATTAACATACAAACTAGATCCAGATTGTTGTTAATTGTCAAGTAAATTTATCCTTGCATGTTTCCAGGAAAAGATAAAAAAAGAAGGAAAAAAAAAGAAAGTAAAGGAAAAGTTTTGTCAATAAGAAATGTTTTTTTCTAATGTAATGAAGGCTTCTTTCCTTTTCCTCTTTCTTATGTGAAAACAGCTGAACTCTCTTTAGAAAATTTGAAAAAATGATTTCAAGGTGAATTCCTACTGTAAGATGATAAAGTGCAGCTTTGTGGGTAACACAAGAGGTAGGAATAAAAAGGCAGCTGTAGCATGGAAATATTGCCGCTGGTTGCACATTCAAAGGGCAAAACTTACGGTGGAAAAACAGTTTTCTTTTATATAATAGGAAGTAACTGCAGAGGAGAGTAGCACAACAGCCTCCGACATGTCAGAGAAGTTAAGCTGCATGGTATAGGCTTTTAAGAGCCCAGATACTTCTTATTTCCCACTGCTAACAATTCCCAGTGGAAAGATATGCTTTTCAGAGCTGAGAGTAAAGCTTTTACTAAGAAAGTTTTCTCATTTTTATGCTACTTGTTTGTTCTGGAAAAATAATGTCTTTGAAGGTAGCTGCAGCACTTAAAACCAATAAAATTAAAAGCCTAAAAATATTTAGACAAACACAAGTCTCTGGGGCTGGATGGGATCCACCCAAGGGTACTGAGTGAGCTGGCAGAAGCGCTCACCTAACCAATTTACATCATTTACCAGCAGTCCTGGATAACTGGGGTGGTCCCAGTTAACTGGAGATAAGTGAACGTGAATTGTATCCTGCTCTTGGGTCACAACAACCCTATGTGACGCTCCAGGCTTGGGGCATAGTGGCTGAAAACTGCTCAATGGAAAAGGATCTGGGGGTGCTGATTGGTAGCCAGATGAAGACGAACCAGTGCATACCCATGTGGCCAAGAAGGCCTGCACCAGCACTAATGTGGCCAGCAGGATTAGGGCAGGGATTGTCACCCGGGACTGGGCACTGGGGAGGCTACCGACTGAATCCTGGGTTCCATTTTTGGCCCCTCACTCCAAGGACATTGAGGAGCTGGAACAAGTCCAGAGAAGGCCCAAAAAGCTGGAAAATATCTCAAAACAAGAGTCCCTCTGGCTGTCACTACAGGCCTATTTGCCAGAAAGGTAGAAAACACAGCTGTAAGAAAATATCAGGTTCGGGCTTTTGTTTGTCTCATGGTTTGTTGTTTGTTTGGGTTTTGGTTTTGGTTTTAGTAGTTTTGTTTTGTTTTGTTATTTTGTTTGCTTTGGTTTTTGTTTGCTTGTTTTGTTTTGTTTTTAATTTCCTGTAGGGCCAGCTTGGAAATCAGATATCGTATCTCTTCTTATTTAACTCATTTAAAAAACTAAACAGAAGAATATGAGTTTTCTTATTTCTCAGGCAGAAATTTAAGAATTCAGTGACTACTGATCTCACTAAATGCTGGATTTGATACTTCAGTAGCATACTTCGATAAGTCTCAGTTGTTCAATTATACACATAGAATTAGTCAAATAATAAAAACCATTACTCATGAAAATACCATATGTTCATGCATGGACCCTTCAGACCCATTTCTTCTATTCTCAATCTCTTCCTCAAACTGCAGATGAAATGGTCATTAAACAATTTGCAGTGTCAGTCTATTTTATGTCAGAATTGGCAGTCCCAGCTTTAACTGAAAACAGATTAAATCACTTTGACTTTTTTTGTCCATAGCAGCCTTCAGACTTATAAGGCTTTTCATCTTAGTTTAACTGACCACATTAGGACTCATCTGAATCCATCTAATCCTGTGATGACTGAAATTTCAGTCATAAAGGATATAACTCTATACCTGAAAAGCGTCATTTCGTAATTTCTACCTTTAGCACCTGCAAAAAAATCTGATCTGTCACATCAAGGACATGGGCATGGACCTACGGCTACACCCAATGATGGATAAACTGTGATATGGGGTTTAATCCTAGACATCTAGATCTTAACATTTGTTTTACAAAGTTACTACAACTACCAAAATAATGAGGAAAAAGAGTTAAACCCCCTTTTTTTCAACACTAGAGCAGTGCACTACAGAGTGCATTTAATAATGCAAAGCATTCATTCTAATAAATCTGGATTGATTAACAGTAGTCAAGAAATATCCTCGGAGCTAAAGGGAGCAAAGTAGGAATAAAGGGTGTCTGACTTAAAACACAAATCACGTTAACAATTTACAGTGATTTTTATAGAGGTGGTTCAGAAATGATATACACTCAACCAATACTGAAAATATGCAACATTAATGAAATTCAATTATATATTGATAAACTGGTGTGCTATTTTATGTACAAAACCCCCCCATAACAAAAAACAACCAAGAAACAAAAATCAAACCTTTAAAGCTGGAAAAGCAAGTATCCAAAAATTTTTCTATACAAATCTTAATTAATCCTAACTTCTACTCCCCCCCGTGCATTCAGTTCATTAGCATCTAGCTCTTCAGCACTCTTGGGTGGATATTTTCCCCATAAATTTAATGTTTACTATTCACCTTAGCTCTTGTTATTAATTACCTGATAATGAAGATCTTATCTGAGTCATCTCTAACAATTGTCTATGTGCACACATACAATGTTTTTACCATCATTGTATAATTTAATTTCCCAGGGGGCACGGAAGGCCAATGGTATCTTGGCCCGTATCAGGAATAGTGTAGCCAGCAGGACTAGGGATGTAATTCTGCCCCTGTACTCGGCACTGGTGAGGCCTCACCTCAAGTACTGTGTGCAGTTCTGGGCCCCTCACTTCAAGAAGGACATAGAGGTGCTGGAGCGGCTCCAGAGGAGAGAGACCAGACTGGGGAAGGGACTGGAGGGGAAATCTTACAAGCAGAGGCTGAGGGAGCTGGGGCTGTTCAGCCTGGAGAAGAGGAGGCTCAGGGGGGACCTTATCACTCTCTACAGCTACCTGAAGGGGAGTTGTAGTCAGGTGGGAGCCAGGCTCTTCTCCCAGGCAACTTGTGACAGGATGAGAGGGCACAGCCTGAAGCTGAACCAGGGGAGGTTTAGGTTGGGTGTTAGGAACCACTTCCTCACAGAAAGGGTGATAAAACACTGGAACCAACTGCCCAGGGAGGTGATGGAGTTGCCATCACTGGAGGTGTTTAAGGAAAGATTGGATGCTGCACTTAGTGGCATGGTTTAGATGATGTCATGGTGCTAGATCATAGGCTGGACTCTATGGTCTCACAGGCCGTTTCCAGCCTAAATAATTTTGTGATTCTGTGATATAGTTGGCCAGTCTTGAGTCTGATTCCTAGTAAATGTCTTCATTTCTGTTTTGAGTGACAGTAAAATGAAGGAAAGAGTCAAAATCCAGAGCTGAATTTTACAGTTTAGACTTACCTGTAAATTAGGCCTAGCTGGCTTTTTAATTAAGAGCTCACGAAAGATGATTGTTCTCTGTATCTAATACATAATGAGTGGAGCCCTGTTCAATAGACAATTGAAACAATAGTTAGACAAATCACACACTAATTGGCGTAGGAACAATAAAGGCCTGACTCGTGCTGCCAAAAGCATAGATTTGAATCATTTGAAGCACAATAAAATTCCTCTAGGTGGTAACAGCACAGTTCTCTTACTGTTTTCTTAACACCAGATAGTGAATATAGCAAGTTCACTAATAAAAAACCCTGCCTAGTTGAAAGACTCCAGCCTCAGGCATCAGAATTTCTTAGGAGTTCAGATCTGCTGCATGGGAAGGAGTCTGTAGAAAATTCACATGTGGTGGTTCAGGTCCAATACCACCATGCACTGCATGTGCATAAATCAACAGGGAATTGGAAGTTGTATCACTTTTATTGAGCTGTCCCTACTTTTTAACTGTAGCAGGCTGAATTTTCATCACAGGCCTAACACAGCTGCAATTGAATTAATAATAAAAGCTTCCTGCACATAGAAAAATCTCCCTTTCTAGGTCAGCATCTCTTCATTTGTCCCCATCCAGAGTCAAAGCACTGTCCTTCTTCAGATCTTTATATGTACCTGTCATCGTTTAATACCAGCTGGCTGCTTTTTCCCACCCAGCCACTCACTCACTCCCCCAACAAAGGAACAGGGGAGAGAATTGGAAGGGTAAACGTGAGAATACTCATGAGTTGAGATAAAGACAGTTTAACAGGTAAAGCAGAAGTCACATACAAGAGCAAAGCAAGACACGGATTTCATTCATCACTTCTGATCACAGGCAGGTGTTCAGCCATCTTCAGGAAAGCTTCATCACCCATAACAGTGACTTGGGAAGACNGGAGGGACTTTTTAAAGGGCTTGTAGTGATAGGATGAGGGGCAATGGCTTCAAACTGGAAGAGGGGAGATTTAGATTAGAAATTAGGAAGAAATTCTTCACTGTGAGGGTAGTGAGACACTGAAACAGGTTGGCCAGAGCAGTTGTGGATGCCCCCTCCCTATAAGTATTCATGGCCAGGTTGGACAGAGCTTTGAGCAATGTCATCTAGTATGAGGTTTCCTTGCTAATGGCAAGGGAGTTGGAACTAGATGATCTTTCCAACTCAAACCATTCTACGATTCTATGAAGAAAAAAATCAGCTACTAGTGTACAGCATTTGAGAACATGCTAGTGTCACTTACTGAAATCCTAATTACTGAACATTATAAAGAAGTGAATAGTAAATTAGGTAAGGGTGTGGAGAGCGTGGAAGAATATTCTGAATGTAAAGTATACCCTTATCTAAGTAATGCACAATATTTTTTAAATCCTTAATATACTGAGCATATCTTACTCCATTCTTTGGATTTCATCCAGTGAGGTGTGATAAATCTTTCAGCTTGGCAATAGAGAGGAAAACAGACACATGTCACTGGTTTTTCAGGTCAGAAATATAGAGAGCAATTTCTGATTTTGATTAGCTTTTTTTCCTCTTGAGACACAAGATGATCAGGTTCAAAAGCCTATTTTTCTGTTTCTGGTTCTTTTCCACATGACGAAACATTTGATTGTGTTGCTTCACTCTTGTGGTTCTATCATAATAAGATAAACAGGTAACTTATATGTGTATTAATTAGCACAGCAAAATGGAACCATCATCAGATAGATTCAAAGGCTACTCTCTGGGATATTAGTTTACACATTTGGAACTTGATTCTGATCTTGGTTTGTGTTTCAAATAAAATCAAATGTCTCTTCTGTTTTGCAGGTAGTGTGATAGAAGTAAAAAGGTAAAATACTCTTTTTACAGGCTATTCCTCTCAAACTTAAAATGATGGATTGAACTGTGGTCATGTTCCTCTGACTCCTGTGTTTTTCCAGGCTCTTTGACTACAGGCCTGGATACCATGACAAAACCTAAAGGAAGAAGAGCCAGAAGAAGAAGCCCTCATGCAATCTGCTTTGCTTCATTTGAGCATGGCGGGGTAGGGGGGAAATGCTAAGTCATTGTGTGAGACAAGTCTACACCTAGATTCTGAGACAGCCAAGCTAAAGATTACCTGGTACCAGAGCAACTGGCATTTTTTCCAGTTTACATATTTTAGGTTTGTAAGAGGAGTTTGAATTGCACTGAAATGTGGAGATGCTCTGAGAAAGATGCATGATGGACTCTGAGTATTTGCACATGAAACCACAACCTTAACAGAGGGAGGTGAGAAATGTATTTCAAGTAATTTAAATGTGTTTCCAATAAACAATTTTGCAAAGCTGGGGGAAAAATCTAGTAAATTTGCTTCTTAAACCCAGCTGGGGATTATGTTTCGATGAGCCCATCTTACAAAAACATTATTATAATATTATTTTAGAACTCTGCTGAAGAGCAGATTTGGATTTCAGAACTGGACCCACTCTAGACAATGCACTTTCATGCACTACTAAGCCTTAAACAGTTTTATTTCTATAGAAAACAACTGGTGATAATATTGTGCTACAGATATTAATATACTCCTGAAGAGTAAATCTAATTTCCTTTGTAGTAAGAAAGGAAAAGCTCCATTGCAATGAAGTGACCCCTTCACTGTTTCTGACAAGGGTAATCCTCTATCCAGAGCTCTAATATGGCATCAATATTGACCTCAGTGCATGTGCAACGGTGGCCTCAGTAAGCTTCGGAATTCACAGGCAGGATTTGCTGAGTTATTGCTGGGCAAAACAGTGTTTGATCTTCTTCACTGCCTTTGAAGGAATTACAGTGATTATATCCCGCCTGGTGGTAATAGACCAGAGAAAAGCAGAGGACTGAGAGGAGGCTTAACTTGCTACCACCTATAAAGTTAAAAGTCTTCAGGGCTTACAACTTTAAACTAATATTTCAAAAGGGTTAAATCTAAGCTGTGGCAATTCAGTCAAGACCAGGAAAGACTGTGAACATGCCACAGGAGCAAGATTCTGCTTTCTTTCTTTTAAGATAAATAAATATAAGAAACCATTTATGGACAAATCCACAGTCCATAATTTAATATGAAGGCAGCTATTAGCTTTAAAAACCCCACATAATTTAGCTTTATTTACTAAATCAATTTATCCTGTAATTATGCTCAAGAAAATACTGACTGTATTTTCTCCCCAGGAAAGTGAGTTCCTGGAAAATTAATAATTCTAATACTTGCTAATGTACTAGATGTCCTTATAATAATGTTAACGTCTTTTTTATGTTAAGGACATCATTCCGATTGCAGTTGTGTGTCTTTTTCAGTCCTGTCTCCTCTCTTATCTTCCCTATGTATACTCTTTTGCCTGTCATATGCACTGTTGCAGAACCACGTTCCTAGTAAATAAATATCCCTAAACATTCTACCTGGTTACCAGGGACTGCAGGCTGAAGGAAAACTGAGTAATTTTGCTTAGACATGTAAGAAGACAAAGATTGCCTCATTTTTTTCCTCTGCATTATTTGTTTCAAGTGGAAATTTTAAAAAACAGTTTCAATAGAGAACAGGCACTTTCCACAGTGCCTTCAGGAACTTTGCTGTCCTCCTGTACTAAATATTATAGATTACTTTTACATATTTACTGTTACAAACTCTGCAGCAAGCGAATAGTGATGTAAATGAAGATTAACTCCTCTCCAAATTTCAAACAGCACAGGCTCTGAAGGAGTTGAATGTGCTTGACATCTCATAGTGAGAGAATTTTACACATTAGCATTTTGGGGAACTTTCGTTTTAATACACATGGTAAGAATCTGGATTAAGGAAGAAATCTAATTCCTTGGGATTTTTTATTTTATTGGTTTATTTGTGTTGTTTTTAGTTGTTGTTTGGGGTTTTGTTGTGGGGTTTTTTTGTTTAGTTGGTTGTTTTTTGTTTTGTTTTAATGAAATTATTGTATTATACTTGTTTGAAACTAAGGACATATTACAAGGCAAACTGTCTGCCTGAATGTGCTGTGATAACCCCTTTGTACATTTCCAGTTATATGTCCTAATATTTTAGTATATATAGTGATATCATTAAAGAATGGTTTTGTCATCTTACGCACACAAAATGTAATTACAGACATTTGGGTTTTGACATATTGTTAATTAAATATTGATTTGTTGAAGGATGAACTAAGCCATCGGTATTTTCCTCCTAATTAGAATAAAGTCTGCTTCTCATGCCAATAGTTATGAAACTAACTGAAATAACTGTAGAAGCAGAAATGTAGAAAAGCCTTAATTAATGCAGTGTAATGCACCTCAATTATGATTAATAAATTAGATGTAGTGTAGTAGTTGTGCTATTTAAATAGACTGTCCACGTTTTCCTCTACTGAAAGTAAAGAGCTAGTGTTTGAGCATTGTGTTGCAGTTTGTCACAAGTAAGTAGTCTCAACATTGTGGAAAAAAAAGCCCAGTTATACACTTCCCAGTGCCATCAGTACTGTTCTTAGTGATAATACAAGCAAATCAAATCCTGAACTGATAAAGCAAGCTGCTCTTTTGCTCTGAGTGAGAAGATGCATACTCTTCATGGCATATTAAATAGTTTAGTAGCTGAACATTTTCTAACAACTAATTTTTGTAGTGCTTATGCTCCATGGATGAAGAAGGAACTTCTATTTTCATTGCAATCAGTTTCTCAGTTTTTAATCAACTCTAATTTAATGTTAAAATCTGATTTTCTGTATCATGATGACGTAAGAGATACCATGTTAATTTCCACTGACTGTTCTCTGATTAGTGAGTTTAATGTGCAACTATTCTCCCTTATTTACAAGTCAAATTTCTACTCAGAAAATATCTACTCTTTCTTCAGGTTTTTTTATATACCAGAGAATCATTTTCCTCCAGACAAAAACCATATCATCAGATCTTCTTTCTCTCTTTCAAAATATTTTGCTTTGTCTTTTTCTTAACATTTCCTCACTAGATCAAATTAGAATAATAGAATGATAAAAATCATTATGCCTAGAAGAGTCCTTTAATATCATTGAGTTCAGCCTTTAACTCAGCACTGGCAGCACACCACTAAACCATGTCCCTCAGCACCACATCTACATGGCTTTGAAGCCCCTCCAGAGATCACGGGAACTCCACCACTACGCTGAGCAGCCTGGGACAGGCCTT
>WEIS01052280.1:873-15428 GCA_013389965.1 Todus mexicanus | reverse complement strand
CCTCTACATACAGATTTAATCTTGGACGACATGTGCCTAGTATGTCTCCATTAGTTTTATTTCAGCAGATTCTGAGCTCTTCAATGTCTGAGTCAAATTTTCTCCCCTGCTTTTAGGCTATTGAACTCACTGTAGGCATAGAAAAATAGTAATCTTACCATTGTAGAAATTTGCTCCATGTAGTACATTTGGTTCAGTGCATTTACGTTTCTGTGCCTTATTAAGTAGAAATATTAAACATTCACATTCAAATTCAGACATTGTTGCGCAAAGTCTCTCCAGATTGTAGTGTTTAATGTGAATAGTCCTATTAGTGTAATACAATATTGGCAAATCTACTGAAAATCAGTGACAACTGGTACAGTAATTGGCCTACCTGACATGAGTGGCTTCAGGAAAACAAAATGTTCCTTTGTTTTAGGAGCTCATGTAAGTGCTATACTGGCAAAGATGGAATGGGGACTATGCTTTCAACTTCCAAACATATGCTACTTTCAATCTCATCTCATAGACATTGTTGTATATTTATTATGGTCATTGCAGATGCCGCTGTAGTCTACAGGGTAGAGATACAGAGTATATATAGGGAAGAGGAATTATTTTTCATCAATGTGTTTAAATCTTGAAGTGTTTATGAAAAAATCATTCTTAACCTGGTGTACCTGTTTATTAGCATGGATAGATTGAAATTTGAGTGCAATGTAGAATAGTTATTCCCCCTCCCTGGATGTGTTCAAGGCCGGGTTGGATGGGGCTTCGATCAGCCTGATCTACTGGAAGCTATCCCTGCCCATGACAGGGAAATTGAAACTAGATGATCTTTAAGATCCCTTCAAAACCAAACCAATCTGATTCCATGGTGCTAGGATTTATCGATGAACTTCATTGGATTTTCTAGATCTCTTGATGGTTTGTCACCATTTAAACAATCTCTTTAAGTATAAAATTAAGGAAAATAAGTAATTAAAAGAGCACATGACAAGTTGACTCTGACAAGTTGTATCAGGCCCTTTTCATCTTGTGTATTGGTCCAGGAAAAGGTATGTGTGTGTGAACACTAAGTTCACTGTCACCCATGCTAGGCTGGTGAATAAACAGACACCTGCAGAGCAGCAAATCCTGAATCTTTCAGAAGGCACTGAAGCCATTGCATGTAATCATCTCAAATGTCAAATATCCTGATTTTAGTTAGTATCTTCTTCAGGCTATGAATTAAATGAGCTCATAATGATTTTCTAATAGGTGTTCTTTGCATTTCTGACTGTATTCAATTGAGTGCAGATACTATGAAAGTGAGTAATATGTTTACAGCCACACGGAGATTAAGACAACAGTTAGTAGAGATGATGGCAATAACCATAGTGCAGCAGCACAGGCAGAAATGAGCAAACATAAAATGCAAATACATTAATCAATTAGTTCTGAATACATTCTGCTTCTACATCAGTAAAGCAAAATGCAGCCCGTCCAGACAAAACATGGAAGAGAACAATTTAATTACAATTCTTTTTTTGGTCTCTCAAAACAGAAAATAAGAGCAAGTGAGTTGCAAGGACATGGGAGAGATGCACAAAGTTATTAAAAATATATATTTGCGACCATTGTAGAAATAATGCTATTCTCATTTGTATCTCCAAATGCCCTTCTGATCAATGTGAAGAGCAGTTACAGGCAGTACAGATACACCCGGATTGTGTCCTGGCTTCTAAGGATCAAGATTGTATCAGTGCAC
The DNA here is from genome assembly GCA_013389965.1 of Todus mexicanus. NCBI lineage: Eukaryota > Metazoa > Chordata > Aves > Coraciiformes > Todidae > Todus > Todus mexicanus. The sequence goes on along the minus strand of WEIS01052280.1, from coordinate 13,696 downwards.
TGTGCTCTACTCGTGCTTTATTTCTTCCTGTGAAAACCAGAACACAGGAAAGTGGGAGATAATGTGTATCTGGATGGAGCTGGAACATTTGACATGTGCGTGTGGGAATAAGGCCACAACAGGGCATGACCTTAGATTTAAGCACCGGAAGTCTCACAGTTCCCACAGTATAAACATATTCCGTGACAGCCTAAGTGCTGCTGTGAGATGGAGCCAACAGTCTGAGTTAAAGCACACACTCTGTGCAGGCTAAACTTCTGAGTTTTCAGGTTTCAAAATGTTAAATTGCTTGCACAGTCCATAGCAAGTGCTTCCAGAGAGACTGATTGGTGATGAATATGCTTATATAAGAATAAATTACCTAAGAACAAAATAAAAGACATTGATTGGTTTGTATTTGATTATACTCTGGTATTTTTTAAAAAATATGTTCTTTGGATGATAAATTGAATAATTTTATATATTTTTCTAACTCATAGCTGAATAGACACCATCTCTGTCTTAGAAATGAAGGGAATAAGTAAGAAATGTGAAAAACTAAAATACATATTTTGTAAATAGATTTTAGAAAGACAATAACAGCAGAAGGTTCTCAGCAGCGTGCCCATTGCTGACCAGCAACATGCTGCACAGTAGGTGGTGTTTCTGCAGCTGTGAGGCCACTGCTCCATGTTTCAGTTTCCTGTAACTACTTCCACTCTTCCAAATGACATAAAACCTTTGGCCTCCAGATCACTGTACTAAGGTTACCTCTAGATTGAGCAATAGCATATGCTGGTGTGAACCCCTGAAAGCCAATATCATTTCCCCTAGTAGGGGTTTGGCCAAAAGTGTATGGTTGCCTTCTAGCCCTTGCACATGGATTTCCTTTCTGCAGAAACTAATGGGGAGCAAACCGGTGCTTAGTGGTGGAGCAGGCTATGTCTGCTGTGTGCAACTAGATCTCAGAGTTTGGAAATTTAGATAACAGATCTGTTAGTGGGGTTGTCTCTGATAATACACATTAAGTAGAGGCATACATCTAAAAGCCAGTTTGCCAAATCCTGTCTTTCTCATCAAAATATAAGTAATGGAAAAGTCCTAATGCATGAGGCATTAAAAAATATATTCTCATTCTTTGTATCGGTACTGCTAAGTCTTGTCCACTGCCTTGCAGTGGCTGCTGAAATAATTTTTCCTTCTTTCATACTTTGCTTCCAGTGCCCAGAACTCCCTCATGTTGGTTTTTTTCCTTCCTGAAGTGTAGTGTTGTATTATACTTAGCAACTTACAAATAATATATTAGCTTTAGAGCTACCACCAAACTTGTTTGTTTGTTGTTTTTTTAAAAAGCAAAACTGTCCTGTCATTGTCTAATAAAAAAACCATTAACTGGATACTTACAGGAAAAGAAATGAGTCTGCATTGCCTCTATGCAGTACTCCCGAATAAGGTAATCCATCTGTTACTGGTGTTAATTAAACTATGTAGCTTAAAACATTTTTCCTTTTATAAGTAGAGTCTCCATATTATAGCTTTAACTCTGACCATATTATTGCTTTAACTCTGCATGCCTTTCTACAGCTGCTTTATGTTAAGAATATCCTTAATAAAGATGGAAATTCACTTTAGAGAACTTATGCCAAACTGCTGATCAAACTTTCCCAGTGGGGTACCAGACTTCCTCAGTGGGGTGCTTATTTGCCACTTTCTGTGCAGTGTTGTGTTCTCAAGTGACATCTTGAAACATCACAGGTGGTTTGGTACATCCTTCTACACCTCCAAGTTATTTTAGCAGTATTCCTAAAGGCTCCAAAGACCTGGAAAACCAAAAATGGGGAGCTCAATAGTGTTTTAGGACAGAACTAATGAAGAAGAAGAAATGAAAACAAAAAAGGATGCTGAAAATGAGGAGCTGTGAGCAGTTTGAATTGAATTTCACTGAAGTATGAAACAAAACAATTTTTCAGAATATTAGGTCGCTAAGAATCAATCAAGATGCTTTTATTAGACGTGTGAACTTGGCTCTGTTGTGTCTCTGTGCATGAGACTCCTCCTTGTGTTGCCCTGCAGCAGAACCCTGTAGTTACAGCCCTGTACTGTAGCTACCTTCCTATCATCTGATCACCAAGCATCTAAGACAAGAGGTGCTTGATGTGAGATGTGCTGCTGCACAGCACACACCTGTGACACCTGGAACTCTGCAGCTGAGGAGGGGCTTCTGCCACAGCCAGCAGGCAGGGAGTGTGCTGCTTAGGAAGCCTGTTTCTAGAAAACCTCTGCTAGAAAGCATGACACTACGCTCTGTCTTTTGATGTGTATATATATATGATATGCATGATACTAGTCATTACAATATGCATGCACGATCATATTTCATCATCGTTCATAGCTGTCTGAAGACACATGGTTGGTTTTGTTCATCTTTCAAAATATTTTGCTAAGTGTTTTTAAGTAAATATATCCAAGTAAATGTATCCAATTCTAATTGTTGGGGTTTTTTTTCTGATCAGCCTAAAAATGCAGTCTGTTGGTGGTGCTTTAGTAGAGAAAAAGTTTGTAAAAATATGAAGATATTTCCAGCCAGTTAAAGGCAGACATTTGATTAAAAAACCCCAGGCTTTCTTGCAACATTTCTTTCAGATGCAGAATGATCTTGTCAGAGTCGTGTTTTACAAAAAGAGAAATGAGAATTGGACCTCTATAATGATACATTTACTGTAATGGCATAATAAAAAATGGGCCTTTTATACTTATTTCAGTCATGTATAGTACTCTGTTGGCCCCTGTGGGTGAACAACATATGAATTTCCACACATAGTGTTTCATAACTGCCTTCGTTTTACCAGAGCACAACAAAGTCTGTTCAAATGCTCTGGTGCTCCAATTTAATGAAGTAGAAAGTACTGCATATTATCAGAAATTTCAGTATGTTTCAGACTGATCTAAGTGCACTCCAGAAAATCCTGTGCATCCTTACATATGTTTCATTCCTTCTTGTACAACAGTTCAAATGTATTATTAAAAGCTAAGTGGCCTATATGTCTGTTCAGATTCATTGCTTCCTGTTTCTTCCACTTCACTGTTTCAGTTACAAAGCTGAGGGGATGTCCATATCTAAATAGAGTATGCAGTGATGAACCCAAGTGGATGCTTTTAAAAACTGCCTTTCTTTATATGTATGACAGCCTAGAGAAGGGCTATGCCATTCAGCCATTTTTATGCTCACTGAGCAGTATATTGTTACAAAAAGCACTGTTGAGAAGACAGCATCACTTTTTGCAGCTACACATCTTGCTGCTTTAGGATATCGGCAGTGTAGTTGGGTTGTCCCAGTCCCTGGATGAATTATTCAGGCTCTTGACATCAGAGGTTTCTGCTAGCGGATTGGCTGGTGCTCAGATAATAAAATCTTTCCACAGGGGAACAGTGGAAAAGGATGATGGCAGTAAGACCAGCAGACCTGCTAGCTCCAGTACAGCTGGCTTTGTCTGGCTGTTGCATCTCTGCAAGAATATATAAAGATGTTTTTAAGGTTTGGCTTCATGTGAATTCTCTGATAAGGGCAGGTGGAGGGATTTGTGTAAGAGGCCTGCGTTTCCAGTGAAGGAAAGAAAACAGACTGTGCCTCAAAAATTATTTCTGGCTGTATTCTAAAGAAACGCTGCATACTACACGAGACGGGAGCAGCAGCAGCAGCCGCAGCAGCAGCAGTGATTATGGCTCGCTACAGAGGTGCTAGTGGCAGAAATGTTACGTCGTTAAATCTGCGTCCTGGGTTCTTTCAGTACCGGCAGGGTAAGTGGTGCAAATAAGTAGCTGACAGCTCTTGCAAGTGGGGAAAGCGTAAGAAACTGTATGACACATGCATCTTGCAGATATAGATCAACAGTACCTGTGGGGCGAATTTACATTAACGCGATGAAAATAACACATTTTCTTCCAGGGAAATTTGTACAAAGCATATTGATAATGAAATTTGTAAAATCAGTACTCTACTTGTCTTATGTCCAGACATAGGTATTACAGTGGTAAAAATCTGTTCCTTTTAAGCCTATACAAGATAAGTGCTTAAAAATGGAAACTTTATTATTAATAGTTGCTGTCGGGCTAATAAAGAACACATTGCTCACATATATTCCCTTGAAAGAGATTATTTTGAAACGCTATTTTTGCTGTTTGTTGGTATGACTGAAACTGAACATGTATTGTGCTGGTAAACATGCATAAGCCGGGAGCTGGTTCTCTGATTTCCAGTTGTCGTCACAAAGCTGTTTCTTAAATCGCCAAGATGCATTGGAACTACAAATTAGGGAATAATGTTCATTCATTTCTTTAATCAGAAATTTGACTTCTAAAGGCCCAGTTCCTTTCTGTCAGCATGTCGTTGTTGTATTGGGGTTGCTGGGGAATTTTAAGTTACAGAGGTGAGAATGAAAGCAGAGCTGGACTGATTCTGTGCATGCTTGGTCTCCATCCCCACGCCTACTCACACACAACCCAATTCAAGTGCGCAATACTTCCATTGAAATAAGTTGGGCTACCTGTATTGTATTTATAATATGTAATCGCTTGTCAAGGCACAGCTCACGTTTACTGTATGTCACAAGGGAAACATCCTGCTCATGCTTAGAAACCATACAGCAAGAAGTCTGTTTTCCAGAACACAGAAACAGTTGTCACGTATAAAGTCAAGACACTTCCTGCCAAAAATAGTATTGAATGAAGCGTGATGTAGTATTTCAAGTGATACTTTTCATAACTTGCCTGACAGTGCAACAAGTAGATTCTGAGAATGTAATAAATGTTTTTAAAATTATGTAAGACAGCCTGCCCAATGAAATCAAAGTAAAGGAAAATAAAGAATGCAAAGTTATTTTGTAGATGTGAAGTGTAATAATCCAGCAATAGATGCTGGAGAGTAGACTTTTTTTTTTCCTCTGGTACTAAGTATATATGAGATCTTTTACGTGTAAAGGAAGTATACCTGGGTCATAATACACAGACACTTTTGGGGAGCTCATATGTGGTCATGGAGCCATCATTGTCCCACCATACCATTTTGGCTGATGAATTTTGTGTGGCACTTTATATCTTTATGTACATGCATTGTGGAGAGCATTGAATGAGTGTGAATTAGGGACCTTTTATTAGAACTGCATCAAACTTAGTAGTTATCTATTCCAGAACTTTAAGAGAGATTAAATAATATTACCATTTAATTTTGCAGATGTGAAGGAGATAAATCACTATTCAGAGCTGCATAAGTCAGTAAGCAAAGACAGTAACTAAAATGAGATTTTCCATCTATAGGTTTTGGGACATGCATGTGTTCTTACAAAAAGGAAATATTTAATAGTGATTTTATTTATTTGGATATTCTGTAGGGAAATAAAGATGCTCATTTAGAACTGAAGATGGTAATAACACAATTTGTTTTTCAGTAAAATAGGTATTTAATTTTATTTCTGAAAGAAAATTCTCCAACACAAGTACTTGACTGCCCCTGTCGTGAAATTATTCCATGTGTCAAGACCAATTCTGCACAAGGAAGGGACAGGACTTTGTGGATTGGTTATGCTGCTGTGATTCTCTTTCCTCTGCAGTCATGACCCTGGCTGCCGATGTTGGAGTAGCTCATTCAGGAGCTATTTTTGTCTATGCAGCTGGCAACAGTCCTTGAGGGACTATCTGAGAATCAGTGAAATTCACTATAAATCAGACAAGTGCTCCAAGGCAGGACTAAGGGAGGTAGCTGTATAGAAACTGCCTGAACCAGCTAATGCCTCCACCTTGCCAAGATCTCCCAGAGGACGAATAAGCTTGATAATGCAATTATCAAGAGTATTTTTTCTTATGTCCCTAGGTGACTTGGTTTAAAAAAAAAAAGAAAAAAAAAAAGACAACTTGACTGTCAGAGACATGATGTATTCTAGTTTAAAAGTTCTGAGAAATTCTAGATGCTCAGACCTTGGGTAAATATAGTATGGACTCAGAAGATAAATTTGTCTTGGCATTCAGGTTTGAAATAGTGCCTTACTGATCGTTGACTTGTTGAAACTTGAATTTCACTGTGAAACTCTTCGAATAGTCAAGTGTCTGACCGTTATTGTAAGAATATGAGGTATTCGTTATGGGTAGTTATAGGCAAAATTACCTGTCTCAATAAAATATATTTCTAGAAAAAAACAAAATGCATTTGTTATTGGTAGAGAATACTACTCTTCCATCATGTAAATCCAAAATTATTCAGCAGTGTCTAATCAAACTGATTTCCATTTTTTCTCAGATGAACAAGAATCAGTGCAGAAAAGGACTTTCACAAAATGGATCAATACCCATCTGGCTAAGGTAATATATAGCTTTGAAATTTTTTATTTATTTTTTTAATCTATGACCGTACAGACCCTGGAGTATAGAATATATCAGATTTGTCTGGTCAGAATGACATAAACTTGAAAGGGGTTCCACCATAGAGGATGCATCCCGTTTCAGCATAACAGTCAGCTGCAGCAGTGTGAGCAGCATGGACAGGCAAGAACCCAGTTCCTGTGGCCAATGCTGAAAGGTAGCACAGAAGTTGCTCTTTCAGCCAGAGGAAATACGTGAAACTGCTTTCTATGAAACAGAAATATTAGACTTACTACATACAGTGCATTTGAATAAAACTTAAGTCAGTTGTATGTTTTGATAGAACCATCCTGAATGGGTTACAAACATAAATAGTGCTTTGTGAATCCAGTGCCAAATTAATTATCTGATCCATCTTGAGATTTGTCATGACGCTACCATTGCTGCTTCTTACCGCAACCTAAACCTCTTTTTTTGTTTTGTTTTGTTTTAACAGAATAAAGATGGTGATAAACACAAAATGTTAAAAGTATTAAGCTACAACTGGTACCGACTTTGTCTGACAACATAAGCAGTGAGATTTAATTTGGTATTAATGGCATTTCTCAGAGTTTTCACACAACACAGCTCTAACCATAGTTATCAATTAATATAGTAAGAAATTGACTAAAAATGCCCTCAAAAATGAACACAGCAAAGCAGGAATACCATATAATGCTATACTTGTGATTTGGTCTAATGAACTGCACTGGCGTTGTAAAATTCAGCTGCAAGACAAGGTGCAGGATTTCTTGACAGTGGATTCTCATTGGAAAAGAGGCCTGTACCCCCATTCTCTTTGAAATAATTTGGGAAAGGCCCCTGCACAGCAGAGAAGCACTCTATGTATGTTCCATTCGCTTCAACCTAAATGAAAAGACATTCAGTATTTACCAAAGTGTTAGCAAAGTTCACAAATGTGAACACGTGTCGGGGGGAAAGAACTCTTATTTCATGTTCTTCTATTTCCTAATTATGTAGTGTCATTAATAATTTATTATTAATATTCAGTAGTAATTGAAAAGTAGATATATGTACATATTGTGTACATATGTGTGTGTGCATTTAATGATAATTTTCTAGTAATAACTGACTAATCCTTGGGAAGAGAACAAACGGTGGTGGCAGCTCCATTAAGAGATTTTGCTCTGTATTGGCAATCATAAATGCTACGTACTGACTCTTTTTCTTTGGGCCATGAGAGCTCAGGTAAACCTTTTGACTTGTGTGATCTAGGCATGTATTTCTTTAATGGTTCTGCTATCAAATGCATTCAAACCAAGCAGTGAACCAGCGACAGCCCTCACTTCTAGCTACCTGAGCTACCCTGTAGTAATTGCTTTGTGTTAATTCACCCTTTAACAGGAAAGTTGTTCAGTTCAAATTACCACTCCAGTTCTTGGCTACTCTTGGAAAACTTTTGGTTTCTTTCCTTTCATTTTTGCAGGAGTGGTTGCCATTTTTACTAATTAGTAAAATTATTAGACAGAAAAAATACTAGGAGGAAATAACTTCAACTATAATTTCTATTTTTTTTTTCTTATCTATTACTCTAATACCATGGCAATCTGGAGAAATGTTCCGTCATGAATGAGTTTGAATGTTTTTGAGAAGGTACTGCTGAGAAACTGCATGAAACCTCAAGACAAGATAAATTAATGTTTTCTAAACAAAGATTGATGGGGTTTCACTGTAGCAATTTGAAAGGCGGGTTTATTAGTGGGAAAGGAAAGGAAACTCCTAAGATAGAGTTTTCATCCTTACACTGTGTTGGTTGAGTAGAGCGAAGGAGGATTCAAAAAAGAGCATTTTTAGATACTTCTAAGGGTAGCAATTTGAAAGATGTGGAAATGCAGAACTGATTTGGCTGTGTTAAGTAGAACTGAGAACAGTTAATAGTTTGGGGTATAAAGCAGGATGCAATAGTTTGCCAGGGTTTTCTATGAATGAGAGATTCTTCACTGATAATCTTTAAAATCTTAGTGTATGCTTTTCTTCTAAAAGTTAGTCTCTAATTAAAACAAATACTAACTCAATAACTAAGTCCATCAAGTATTAAAAATATTAATTTTTTAATGTAAAGTTAAGAATGGGTTTGAGAATATGAATACAGATAAATAAAAATGAACAAAACAGGTAAATGAAATGAGAGTACTGGTGAAATTTCTTGGTTGTCAAACATTGAAACAGGCTGCCCAGGGAAGTGGTTGAGTCACCATCCCTGGAGGTATTTCAGAGACATGTAGATGTGGCACTGACAGACATGGTTTAGCAGTGGACTTGGCAATGTTAGGTTTACCATTGGACTCAGTGGTCTTTTCTAACCTAAATGATTCCATGATTCTATGAATTGAACTTTATGAAAGGGAGTAGAAGGGAGGTACGCTTTTTTTATTCTTTCTTGGAATAGAATGCTGCCTTTTTAAAATTATGCTTCCTGACTCAAAGATATGTTCCTTCACAAGCAGAAGACAGTGAAGGACTTGGCATCAACTAATTATGGGACATCTCAAAGAAATATTGAGATAAAACAGCCCTGGCACAAGCTGAGCCCTTGCCCACAGAGCAGTGTCCCACAAGGGGTGCACACAGAGGAAAGAACTGCAAATAAGGTCATAGAGTCATAGAATCATAGAACGGTTTGGGATGAAGGGACCTTAAAGGTCATCTAGTCCCCCCTGTAGTGAGCAGGGACATCTTTATCTATATCAGGTTACTCAGAGCTCTGTGTTACCTGACTTTGAATGTTTCCAGGGATGAAGCTACTACCACCTCTCTGGTCAACCTTTGCCAGCATTTGCATTGTTTTCATCCTCATTGCAAAACATTTCTTCCTTCTATCTAGTCCAAATATACCCTCTTCTAGTTTAAGACCATTATCCCTCTGATCATTTTTGTAGCCCTCCTCTGGACCCACTCCAACAGGTCTGTGTCCTTCTTGTGCTGAGGACTCCAGAGCTGGACACAGTACTCCATGTGGGGTCTCAGGAGAGCTGAACAGAGGGGCAGAATCACCTTCCTCAACCTGCTGGTTACGCTTTTGATGTAGCCCAGGATATGGCTGACTTTCTGGGCTGCGAGTGCATGTTGCTGGCTTATGTCCAGGTTTTCATCTGCCAGTACTGCCAAGTTCTTCTCCGCAGGGTTACTCTCAATCCCATCACCCGCCAGCCTGTATCGACTCTAAGGATTGCCCTGACCTAGGTGCAGGACCTTGCACTTCGTCTTGTTGAACCTCATGAGGTGCACATGGGCTCACTTCTTTAGCTTGTCTGGGTCCCTGTGGATGGCATCCTCTCCCTTTGGCATGTCAACCACACCGCTCAGCTTGGTGTCATCTGCAAACGTTCTGAGGCTGCACTTGATCCCACTGTCTGTGTCATTGATTAAGTTATTAAACAGCACTGGTCCCAGTATAGACCCCTGAGGGACAACACTTGTCACTGAACTCTATCTAGCCATTAACAAGAGATGAGATGTGCATATGTAAGAGGACAAGAAGTTTTCTACTTATGCATTATTTATTCATATTTCTCTAAGGTTGTAAAACTGGACCATCCTCCTCTCAGTCTCAGCCTTCAGAGGCATAGAAATAATTTGAGTATGCTTCTGAGTGTCTTTTCAAAGTCTAAGTTTTAAATACAGAGCATTATACCAAATATGTTAAAAAGGAGGCATCGCATCTATTCAGAACATCAATTACTTAAATGTTTTCAATTTCATTGCCTATGCTGAGTTTTTAGATAGCAGATTAGGTGACTAAAGAAGATGAAAAAAATGCCTCTTTGTAAAACAACAGAGGCATATGCCTTTTATTGCCTTTATCTTCAGTGAACACGTTGGGAAACAGTAGTTTCAAAGCTTCAGAACACAGGCTGTAAATTGGTTTAACCTAATCAAATCACATCTTTGTTCCCAAGTGTAGGGATAACTTCAGTATTTGTACTCACCAAAGTATTGTAAACTCACCAAACAGAGTGAACTACAAATGCATACTGATAGAAATTACTTTTCATTTTGTATTTCCATTAAAAGGATGCATATATCAACAAAAGCAGAGCATGGATATCAAATAAAAAAACCTCCTAAGAATGGGTGAACATTTAAAAATTATGCTTATGCAGTATTTTCACAATGCTGAATTAAACCTGGGCATTAAACCTTACATTAAGCCTTATGAAATTACAAAATGATACATTTTATAGCAAAGAAAGGAAGAAAAATAATTGAGTATATCAAGAATTGCGGCTCTCGTACACAGTGCTGACAGTGATGGCAGTTTGTTCTTCAAATGTAACTTGTTCTTCATATAAGAACCGCATGAATTTTCAACAAGAACCAAGTAATTCTGTGTCTTTTTGTCCTTTTCAAATGGGAAAACTGAGGGTCCCAGTATCTCAATCACTGACACAGTAAATTTTTTAAGCTAATATCCATTATGACAGCATGATGAGGAAAATCTGAGTGGCAGTTTCCTGCTCCAACAGTCACTGTATGTTTTCACTAATATTGCATGGAACCTTTAGTGTTAGACAGTGAATGTTACATTAGTGTGAGACAAAAAATCATGTAAAACTTATGTGCTTAAGGATTTAGGAACTAAATGTTGTGGAGGAGTGGGCCCACTATTACAGAGTAACTCTGAGATTTCACATTCTCCTTCCTGTTCCCACATGGATTTCCTCATTTGAAAATTGATAGCAAAGGTAATTTCCAATGTTTTCATTGGCATTCATTATGATGTAGATACTGTTGTTTGTATAATATGATTTATTCATTAGAGTAGTTAAGTACAGGGTCTGAGGAAGATTCCTGTAACAAAGATACAAATGAGAAATGAAATGCAAGAAAAAGTGTTGGAATAGATGAGCAAAGCTTATCAAATATTTGTTATTTCCACAACTGAGGTTTGGATTTTATAAAATTTATTTTACTGTGTCAGAGGAGGAATGTCTAGAGATTGCAAGTCTATTATGAATCTCTTTTGTTGAGGCTTGTCAGTCAAATGCTTTTCATATGTACCGATATTCAATTTTTTAATCATTCAGAATACTTCCTCAACACCACAGCAAATTAGGTATGTTTGTAAAAGCAACAAGTTTAAGTGAAGCATTTCCTCATCAGTTCCCATTTGTAAGCATTTCTAAATATAGTTATTTAAATCGATATTTAATATATGAAGAATCTGGTTCATTGACCTTTAAAATTCATTCCAAATTAATTCATATTCCTCCTACATAGCACATGAATTTACTGGTACTGACTGTGCCTCTCTCCTTGTGACATGACAGTTCCTGAATTTTATTTGTCACTATAAACTACATTACTCTGATTGCATATGCTGCAATAAATGTGTTTAATAGCATACATGCAATGCAGTATGTAGTGTATAAGTGTTATTTTGTTGTCTTGCTTTCTCGAAGAAGCTCGTGACAAAAAAAAGTCCAATAGTAAGGCATCTGAAATCCTAATGTAGATCTGACAAGTTGTAGATTTAATGTCTAGTTGTTGATCAAAGTATATTCTGAGTTCCCACAAAGAACTTTGTTCAAGAAGTTTACAAATAACAGCTTTTCTTTAGTATACTTTTTAAATGTTCTTTTTGTTTTCCTGGTTTAAAAATGACTTCATTAAATTCTTTGCACAGGCTTTCCAACATTCAAAATACAGTGTATTATCGTAGAATCATGGAATGGTTTGGATTGGAAGGGACCTTAACATCATCTATTTCCAACCCCCTTGCTATAGGCAGGGATGCTTTCCCACTATACTAGGTTTTGTTGCAGTTGCTTGCATTGCTGGAGCTATACATTTACATTCAAAAAGCCAAAATTTGGATTATGTTCAACATTTTCAAGATTACAAAATGTAAAGATAGTTTTCATTCGCTGCTTTTACTGATTTACAGTTAGTATTGTTGCAGTGCATGAAGGCAAATAAGTGAATAGGTGTTAAGTCCTTTTGAGTCTCTAGAGTAAAAAGTATTCAACAGATTTTAATTGAATACAGCTTTAAAAACCACCTTTCTTCTCTGGCGGCTAGTAAGTAAGCAGTGTACAGGTTCACTTTCTATTTTCATTTAACATTATATATGCAGCCAAGGAGTAGGCATTTATCCGTTCCAGCAAAAGATGTGTTAATCTCAGTAGAGGATATGCCTGGAAAAACATTTTAAGTAGCTTGAGCCATCCTGTGTGGTATTCCATAATAAATAAGGCTGTATGAACTTTTTGATATTGGCTAGTGTATGTATAGCTTTCTGAATTGTATTGGCATGGGGAGTAAGATTGGTATCTATGTAATCCTTATGTAAAACAGGAATCCTTTTTCTACATGTGCCACTAAAAATATAACTCGTTCCATACTGAGAGAGACTGAAATCATAATATGGTAAATTATATGCTATGTGCCCAGAGTAGTAAAAAAAAAAAAAGGCGATTTATGAAACACAGTG
>WEIS01052279.1:0-12438 GCA_013389965.1 Todus mexicanus | reverse complement strand
AAAAAAAGTTTGTAAAAATGATTAGCATTTTCATCTGTTTCCATCTGGAGAGGCCCAGATGGAGGCTCATAAAGAGCCCTCATATTCCAGAAGTGCTGAGTATGAGGGAAAGATGAAATCTTACTGTGAAGTTCAAATGAGCTACACATAGTTTCAAGAAGCCCCAGGGCTCAGAGCCTGTTAAGACAAAAGAGTTCTTGGACATGTCTTGAAGCAGGTTTGGGTATCTAGAGACCTTTAAGACAAAAAAATGGAGTCAGTTCACCTTTGGGGTTAGGCAACACCTGAGCTGTGGTTTACAGGACAGAAAATGTTACATTTCTGTGCTATAATTCTTGCTTAAACTCAGTTCAAGATACTAAATCCTTCTTCATATCCAATAAGTCACATACAACTTCATCTAAAAGCAAACATAACATTTTTGGAGTTGATGGAATTTATTAGCAGAATAATTAAAAAAAAAACCCCACAGTGATTTTTTTTTTCTTTCTCACAGAAGCTTTGTATCCCGTTTATCAATAGACAAAATTGTAGGATTCTAGCTCATTCTGCTGAGATCAAATACAGCAGGTCACACATTTCCTTAGCCTTGGTGAGAAAAATTTAGGATTAATACCATGAGGAGTGTGAAATAATCTGTCAGTATTGCTCAGCTGACAAGCTATAATTCACATTTTTTTAAAAAACTAGGACCTATTTTCCTGTAACATAACTTTTCAGTAGATAGTTCTTTGAGAACTGATAAATAGATTGCTTTATTTTTGAATGAGATTTCCTCAGAGTGTAAAACAGTCTCAGGGAAGAATGATTACCTCCAGAAAGTAATACACCAAGAAAGAAGTCTAACAATAGAGTAATGAACTTTCTACTGCAAGCACTTCCCTGTCTCCATCAGGAAGATACCTAGAACATCAGCCTAACTTTGAGGTCTAACTTCTAGGTAGCGGAACCTAGATAACCTTAATGCTACTTTGTATCATTCCATAAATGCCTCCACACATTTTTCTGTATAGCAAGAGCTATTCGAGCACAACTGTGGTAGATATTATTAGTATTAAGAACTAGAACAGATTTTTGTTACAGCTGCTTACAATGAATTGCAGCTCACCTTTTCTGAAAAAATATTCTTAAATGTTTTGGGATTTCTGAGGTTTTGGGGGTTCTCTTTCTTTCATTGTTTTGAAACTGGTCTTTGCAGCTGCTTTAATCTTCATCAATCAAGGAGACCCAGAGAATTCAGCTAGCCTTCTCATTCCCAGCATCTGATACAGAATTTGCACAGAACTATATTTTGGTTGTAATTTTGGCAGTTGCAACACTGTTTCTCTAGACTTCACAGTTTTCCCTTAGTGGGCTTGCTGTGAAAAGTCTTTGCATCTCAGCTCCAGTGAGGAAATAAGTAGAATAAGTAGAGAACCTGTGGGCAGAGGTTTCTCCTCATGCAAGGCTATTTTGCCCATGGAAAATTATGTACACAGAACACATTGCACTGTCACTAGCTTCCAGGAAACTCTGTGTTCATTGACATAGCTTATGAGTCTGTATTTGAAAGAGCGAGTGCGCTGGGAAGATACAGGTCTGTGAGTAGACAGCATGCTTCCCAGGGAACTGACCAAAGTGGACAGGGAGATATTGAGCTAAGGAAGCAGGCTGTCTAATGGCAGTATAGCATCCCCAACATGCCTGTGTATTTCAGACATTTTGAAGAAGACACTTAGAAGACATTTTTCATCTGAAGTTAGACTAATGGGAGAGGACACATGTAAGCAGTAGTTAAACATTTTTGCCAAATATATAACATTTCATGTACTTTTCAATTCCATCTATAGGGTACTTTTTTTTACAATTAACTCTTCAGTTAATTTCTAGACAGTTTAAGTTCCACGACAAGATATTGGACCTTTTTTAAGAATGCTATATTGGGTAAAATTTCCCTCCGAAGTATCTTTATGTATCTTTATTATGACATTGGCTGGTCTGATTTTAAGAGCTATTCCATACTACCACCATCTACTGATAATCATGGAAAAATATGCTCTGTAGTTCTGAAAATGAGGCCATTGACATTATTCATACATGGCCAACATAGTGCAGACAATTTGGGAACAAAAGTGAATCTCTAAGAGTTGTCCTGATTCTGTCAAAAGGCTGAGGACTTAAGTCTATGTGTAGCTGTGCATACTCTGGGTGCTGAGCATCATTATGCAGAACACTGGACATATAGCTTGTTAATACAAAAGTGCTTCTGTTCATGAAGCCTAGCTTCTTTAGCACATTTTTGTTTGAAGTTGGCAAACTCCTCCTTTGCGATCATGTCATATCCAAACCCAATTTTTAGTCTTTCAAAACATATTTAAATGATATGGTAAGAGTTCCTGTCAAAATGTTTTCAAAGAAGAAAAGGTCTTTTTGACTGAATACAGAATTTTATGTAAAATTTTACTTTTCTGTCAAAATGTGTTTCTGGTATTTCAGGTTTCAAAAAAAGCCAGTGTCTGTATTGTATAAATATACATTCTTTTCATTTCATTTCCAGTAACAGCAATTTTCTGACTGTATCTATTTTGAAACATCATTGAACTGATCTTAATGGGTCATTATGACCTGTTGTACATCATTTCAGTAATAAACTCACTAAAAGTTGAAATATATTTACTTCAAATAACATTAACCCCACCTCCTTTGATTCCTCACAGCTTATTGACTTCAGCTATTCATCACTGAAATGCCCACTTCATTCAAGTGCACAGTTAAGACAATTCCCAAGTCACCACTGAAGAGAAAAAAAAAGTATTCAGCAAAAGTGAAAGTAAAGATACTTTATGTAAAGAAGAAAGGGTTTCTTCTTCTTCAGTACTGCCTTCCTTTCATAACCTTAGGTTTATATTCAACTGTGGGACCTGGACTATGAAGCAAGGATTAAGAACAGAGGAACACTGAAGCGTAATGTCCAGGCACGAGCTGGGGTGAATGACAGATTGAATTCTGAATGGTTCCCAACTCCGTGCCTGTATATAGTTTTCTTTACATTAAAGTGACTATGGAGAAATAAGATGGAAGAAGGATTTTCTATATAACACAGGGAGATACTCAGAGATGCTTTATTAGATTTCTGTTCTGGAAGAACCTTCTAAGTGAATCCTTCAAATATTTTAGAATGCATGTCTGTGGTATAATTAATACCATTTATGTCTATCAGTACACGTTCTGTCAAAACCTTTAATTGATATATTTTTAAACATGGTATGACCTTTTCCATGATGGCAGTCATTCTCATTGTCATGTTACCACCTTTTCCCCTCAAAAAACCCCACCACTCAACAATTTTACTGCTCCATTTTATGCAGGATATAGTACTGAACATGTCTTGTCTTTTAAATACTTACAAATACTAACAACAATGCCTCAAAAATAGATAATCGGTATTTTCTCCATATTGCAAACAAGGAAAATAAATGGAATTTTCCATATCATAAACCAGTCTTAGCTGGAGAAAGTTTTTATTTTGATACCAGGCCTTTAATATGCTTTTACAGAATCATACATAGCTAGCATGTCTTTAACGTGGTTTTTTGTGGGGTTTTTTTATTATGAATATAAGCAAGTCTTCAGACAATTACACCAGTCTGATTGCTGGGGTGTTGTGTTTTACACAGGTTGAAATAAACATGTCTGCCATAAAGAAGGCCTAGAAAACTCTGCCCAATAACAAGTCTGAGGACTATGTCCAAGCTATCCTAATATTTACATCCAGACTTCCCTTTTCACTCGGAACCCAGGCAGAGCGGTTCTCCAATAAACAAACATTGCTCAAGCATCCCAGATCTGCTTCTTACTAGCCATCAGAAAGTTGGTGAGAAGTAGTGAGGGGCATAGGAACCATTGAAGAGGGTACAGTGGCCTCCCTTTGCAATTCCCTTCATTGGGTCCCAACTGCAGTAGCCAACATGTAGCTGGAGAGAAGCAGCCAAATGCTCCAAGACTCACACAAAATCAGCTCCTGTCATTAAACACTGGTTCAGTCATTTGCTGAGAGGTTCTCTGTTGAACAACATCACATCTGTCTCTTTGGAACATTAAAAGTAATATATGAGAGTTATTTCAAAACCTGGGAGAATTCAGGGCTGAAGTGTTTACATAACTACTTTTCTGGTGGAAAGACATAAATAACACAGAGTCAGAAAATGGAATATCTGCCAAACATAAGGTTGAATTCTAATTTCATGTTTGTTGCCAAAAAGCTAGGCTCACTTCAGCTACAACTATTTTTACCAGTACCCACTATTAATCAGAACATCTTTCTAGAAAATAGAAAGTACCTGTCCTGTTCATAAAGCTGTGTAGTACTCATCCCAGGAGTACAAATAAAAGTAGAAGATAGCTAAATCTTTGATGTCATGGATCTTATATGAAAAACAAACAAACAAAAAAACCACCAAAAAAACCCCACACAAAGCTGTTAAATACTCAGATTTAATTTTTTATTTTTTTTTTACATTTACTAGACTTTTCAATACTATCTTTAAAGAATAATGAGTGTACACCTTTGCTGGAAAGCTGTTTCTTGATAGCAAAGATATGAATTTATTATTTTGCAAATAATGAATGATTTTTTTCCTAAAACAACCAGAGGGAATGCAATAAACCTTAAATGGTTACCACTGGATGTTAGGTCTAAAGTTCCCTTCACAAAAATGTGTCTGGTATGTCCCTCAGCCTAAAAGGCAGTCACTTCTAGCACATCTACAGCCAGTCAGCACTCTAGGTATAAGGGAGAGGGATGCTGTCTGTCAGTGCATATAGAGTCTTGTGTCTATCCTGTCCCCTTTCAGTGGCCAGCCAGGAGGTCGCCCTTTTGCCTTACTGTGCCTGCTCTACACTTGCCGTGTCTTCTCCCTTCACTTCTGGGTGAATTAGAGCCCTGAGCTGGGAAAGCCATCTGGAGTGTGGGTGCATAACCCAGCAGGCAGGAAGCCTGTGGCAAGGACAGATATTAGGAGATGCCCAAAAGAAGCAGAAAATGATACAGCCAAGCCTCTGAAGCAAGAGGAAAATTCTTTTTTAGAGACCCAGAGGCACCAGGGGTGGAGTTGTGCAAGACATCTGGGACAATCTGACAGCTTGCTGCCACCAAAAGTGAATGTTTCATGCTGCTTCAAAAAGCTAGTGGTGTCAGACAAACACAAGAGTTTATACAAAAGAAGGAGCAGACAACTACAGTCGGAAGAGAGAAGCAAGCCTAGCCTTTGGGGCAGCTACTAGCTCGAATTTCTTAGGCATATTCAGCCTGTGTGGAGCCTGCTGTAACCCAAAATGCCATGAAATTTTACTGGACTAAAACAAAAAACTGTTAGGAGAAAGCAGTTTGGCTTAAAAGGTCTCCTGTATTATTATGTTCTCAGAAGAAACTAAGTTTCCATGTTTTAAACATTGACTGTCCTTGTTGAGCTAGACTTAATGTAACCTTTGGAAGTTTACAGTCTTCTGGGTGCTTATGGTGTGCCGTCTGTAAAGGAAAGGCCCAGGCAGGCTCACCTCTAAGCTGTGGACAACTCAAGGTCTTTTCACAGTTAGTTTAAAGAGATCCTGATCTGGATTATTTGGGACAAAAGAAGCCAGAGAATGGCTCTCTGAAGAAATATGAGGGAGCAGCTTTCTCTGTAGGGATGAACTGAAAGCAGCAATAACCTATGGAATCATTATATTTGTATGCATCCACAGTCTCTGTAAGCAGCACTTTATCACTTCACATTTGGAGATGTATAATTACCCTTTAAAGCCTACACACAATCTCAGAAAAATATATTTTACATAGAAAATGAAAAACTAATCTCTATGAAAATGCTAGTAGCAACAGTAGTTTCACATTAACTCGCAAGATTCACCTTAGCCTTGCTTTGAAAAAGCGCAAGGGGAGAAGGACATGAGGTTTATATTGGTTTTCCAGGAAATAATTTTTTCATTCTCTTTAATGGGTTTTGAAATAAATACAAACTAAACATTTTAGTAGAAATAGATAGTTCCATGGACCATGGATAAAACTAAAAAGCCAAGCAATAAAAAGTATTAGAAGCTGTGTGTCTTTTATTAGAGCCAAGGTTTCCAGCCTGTACACTCATTGACACACATAAGCCAAGAGGTCTGGAGAAAGAAATCCTTTAAGCAGGGTTGGCTAACATCAGTTGGGAAAATATAAGATACCACGTATCAGAAAAGGCTGATGACAGTTGCTGTAGAAACAAATGCAAAACAGTCTGTGACAGCAATTAAATCAAAAGGAAATACAATTCATCTATGCCCAAAAAGAAAATTTAAAAAATTTTTTTTAAAAAATGAAGGACTCAGTCAAAAGTAACAATCTTCATAGACTAAAAGAATTTAGGTCCTTTTCAAAGTTTTCACTGCTTTTTAGAGGTGTTTCTGTGCAGCCATTAAATTACCTCCTAATAACCAAATCCAGTTTCAGCCTTCTAACCAGCAGGAGAGCCTCAGCTCATTTCTCCAAATTGTATTGCTATAATTTCTGTGAGGATGTTGTTTTAGAAGCCAGAGGCCCTTTCCCCCTGATGAGCTGAAAGTTAGGCTGCATCTCTCTCAGCTTACTCATCATTCACAACTACCCCATCTAATTAAGTGGGTTGAATCTTAGCCACATCACATCTCAAATGAGTCACATAAAGTATTTAGATGAGTCACATAAAGTATTTTCTAAAACAGTTCTTTTAAGGTTGGAACTTAGAGATGTTACAACTCAAATGTCAAAAGATGTCTAAAATAGTTCTGATATTTACATGAGACCTTACAACTTTATACCTTTCTTGTCTGAAAAAGTAAAAAATTCAAGTTGAGCACAAAGTAGTTGTAATGCAGATCAAACATCACCTCCTCTTTTTTTCTTCAAATGACCTGACAAGATATTTCTCTAAGTGATAGGAGAAAACATAAAAGTATCCAGTAATCACAAATGCTGGGATTGAAAGGCATGGGAAGAGAAAGGAAAAAGGACCAAGAGTCTGTGTGGCAGGTATGCCTGTACCTCCATCCAGCACACAGGAATGACCTACGTCCTGCAGTTCAAGAAGACTATGGAAACACCAGTTCTCCTGCCCTCCTCCATGGAACAAGTCTTTCTACTGTGTGTCCACAGCAGTCTGAAGTCATCATCAATCTGTCACAGGTGTTACTGCTGTGTTCTGTGCAGTCACATACTTCTGGACTGCAGCAGTGAACTCTTCCTCAAGCAAGCAAGATTCACCCATTTTAGGAAAGATGGTGAGAATCATAACATCACTTCTAATTTCAAATGACTTCAGAGTTTCCGAAGTTTCTGGGCTACTAACTGCTCTTAGGCCACAAAATACCTTTCCAGGAAAAAATCCAACAGATCTTGAGATGCCATCTTTTCAGTTTAGTAAAGGCCTTTTGAATATTTCAGTTACTGTTCCCCGACCAGGAGCAGGGCAGTCCAGAGCACCAGGCAGCCTCAGACCCAGACATCAGACACCCTCCTTGGGATGATGATGAACTGAGGATGGGCCAGGACACAGGCCGAGGGATGGGTCCAGCTTGCAGGGCTTGCAGCCAGACAGAGCAGGCTGTGAGGAACTGGAGACCAACTCTGGTGTATCATCACTGAGGTTGAGGTTGACAGATATAGGCATAGCCCCTGGGAGGCTGGACAGGGGCAGTCAGGACTCTAACAAGACCTTAATAATTTGTCAGTTCTATTAACCATGTTTTTGGTTGCTGGTTGCTCAGGTTTTAACCTTAGTTCAATGGGAGAGTCCTGCAGATATATCTATTAGTGAATATGTCAGAGGCTTTTTTGCTTTTTGCAAGGAATTGAATTTCCTTTGTCAGATGGAATAAGCATTTCCTTAGCTCTTCTGGTTCTCTAAACGAGTAGTTGTAAGCAGCAGTTGTGCAGTATGTTCTAAACAGATGTAACAAGGACATTCACACCACCAAGGAGGGTGTGAAAATCAAACCTAGGTAGAATAAATGTATTTATTGCTGAACAAATGCAGCTTTAATAGTTTAGCATCATGGTCATCAAGAGGCTTCTTTGCCTCTGTCCTTCCACAGTTCGACCTGCTTACCACTCACTTAACTGTCCCTAAAGAGGCCAATGGGAGCAAAACACTCAAGAAAACATACAGTTGTTCATTACTTAAGGGTCTGTGGCAGTAAGAGCTTGAGAATTCCCATCCTGCACCAAAGTGAGGTGTTTGGTGAAGTATCAAAGGTCTTTCTGACCTCACTGCACAGATGTCAACATCATTGTAGTCTTGGCAGATCTAAACCCAGAATTTCATGCTCTCCCCATACACAGACATTTGGGGGTTCAGACCCACACCACAAATCCACATCAAGCCCACTGTGTGCTGGGAGGAGAGGCCCTGTGTTGGTCCTTCTGCCTCACCACTGATCACCACAGGAGTCTAATTCACCATCTCAGGCCATGAAGCAGCCACAGGGACACCACTAGACTGGTGTTATGCTGCTTGTGCACTATATCCCTCTTGGAAGGATGCCAGGCATTCACTTGAGGCATGCATACATTTTATTTAGTTACATCAAGCAAAGCATATGCCCTAAGACCAGCACACACCTAAGAATCACCAAGACAAATGCTTGGAGGTGCCAAGTAAAGGTCTCTGAGGGATTTCCCTCTTTTCTCATGTTAAAGAAACATGAGGACTGTCCACCTTTGGAGAATCATCTTTGGAGCATGACTTGCTGTCTTTCTGCTCATCTGCTTATTTTCAGGCCTTGCAGTACACATCATATTTCATCTTTGCCGCCAGCTTTGTTCCTCCTAGGCAGTCTTCAAATTTTCTGTCCATTTCTTCATTCTGAGCTTTGGAGAAGAACTCTCTCCAGTTCCCAACAACCCCTGTGTACAACAACAAGTACCAAAAACTGAGAGAGAATAATACCTTGGTAGCAATGGGGCAGAATCATTGCCCAGATGAGGCAGGAAGGATCTGATTTATGCTCCTGAGTGGTTTAATTGCTTGGGAGAGGCAAGGTAGCAAAGATAAGAAGTAAAGGCTATGGCCAGGCCACAGGGAGCATTGCTAGTGGGCTGCCTGCATGCCTTCCCTCCTTAGAAGGGGTTTCCAGCAGCTTTTACATGGCAGAGAGGGGAACATCATTTTTTCACAAGGGAAAGCTCATTTGTCAGAATGGGAAACGTCTCTCTAAAGGGGAAGTTATTTGAGGTAGTGGGGTAAGTGGTAGAGTGGAGAGTGATTAAATCCTTCCTTCAAAGAGTGGTGAAGAAAAGGAATCAAAGCAAGCCCTTTCTAACAGTGGTTAGAAACCAAAGATTCTTGATGCCATAGGAAGCAGCTGGGCTGTCAGAGCTCAGGCCCTTGGCTCAGATCAGTGAGGGACCATCTCTTGTGTCACCACTGACATGTCTATTAAGAGGAACCATATTAAGACTACCCTCAGCTCTCACTGAGTACATAACAAGAAGACACCTGTAAGCCAAACAGAACATTAAGAAAATCATTCCTTTGGAGTTCAAGAGACTTTTGTCTCATTAGTACACGTCGTCCCAAAGGGGACTTTCATGAAGTGACACGCAGCCTGTATCCATCATCCAGGATCAGCCGCATCATCTTACTGCCAGGCAACTGCTGCACAACAATCTCTCTGTAAAGAGTAATCATCCAGCCCGAGTACAGATTAAGTGCATAATAGTTAGTATAACCTACACTAATGTTTGCCCACACCTTCACACCTCACTTGGCTAACTAAGTAGGTCTGCCACAGGGAAATAGAGCAACACAAAAGCAATGGCTGAGGACTTTAAGACTGGCACTGCAGTATATTTCACACAAACAGCTCCCAAACCTATTCAGAACTCCATCTAGCATTCTACTTTAGAAGGTAGATTTTTCCATTTACAGAGACTTACCCTTCCGGAAGAGGATGCCCCCAAACTTTCCATGGGATTCATTGGATTTCTCTTTCATAGCTTGGAAACCGGTCTTCTTGGCAATTCTGGAAAAATCTTCCTCACACAGGGAGAAACCAAAGAAGGAAGCAATCCTTTTCATTCCCAGTACCTGGTCCTGCCCAAAGGAACATAGAACAGAGAAGAAATCAAAAGACTTGACACCATGGCAGTCATGTGAAGCTAGCACCTGCTGAGAAGCCCAGCAGAGTAGGATGTCTCCCACAGTTTCACCAAGGAATACTAAGACTCTAACAGAGAGGGAACCCAGACATCGTGGCCTCAACTTCAAGGCCTTTTCTTCTCTCCCAAAAGCAGCTGTGCCTGTGCCAGATAGAACTCCTTCCACATACAGGCAAGGCTTTTCTCCTTCTGATCCCCATGAACCTCCCCCAAATATAAAAGAGAAGCTCAGAAAAGCACACCCTTCTAAAGGGGAAGAAAGGCTTAATCTAAGAGTTTCTTCTTTCCCACAGCCATACATATCAAAAGGGATGTACAGTACACTCATTAAGGAAGAGCTGGGTGAGATGCCACACCTCTTTGAGTTCCTCATAGGTTATCATCATGATCCTCTCATGGTCAATGTATTTGTTCCATTCCACTAAGTGGTCCATGTAAGATCCCCAGGTCACTGCAGACAAAGAGACATAGCCATGTAGAGTATTCCGCAAAAGATGCCCTTACCAAATCAGAGGAGTCAGCCCAGATGGCTCTTTAAGTATGTCACCAGTGAAGGGATGACCAGCTTGACATGTCTGTTCTTTTAGCTGAGGTCAGTGCAGGATTCCCCAGCTCTGGCCACTAGGTAGCGCTGAACCACAAGCTCTGTTGTGAGAACAGATAAGTCAGGCTAATGCTTTCTCGTGACCTCTGTTCTGAGTTAGACAGAAGAAACTCTGATTCTCTGGTAGTGCCTGTTTCTGCCATAACATGGGCCTATCTGCCTCTCCCGGGAGTGCCTTGGTAATATGTTGGAGTAGGATTCCCATGCACGAGGTCCTGCATATGCCCCTCATATAAGGAGGAATACCAGAGGATGCAGAGAAAAGTACATTTCCCATTCATGAAGTCTGCAAAGTACTCATCCCAGGAGGTGAAGGACGGCAGCACTGGCATGCTGTTGTAAAAATGGTAATAGGAGACAGCCGTGTCTTTGGGGTTCCGAACGAGCACTAGAATCTAGAGGACAAAAATACATATTTTGGATCTGATTTTAGTGGACTGGAAAAGCTTTTGCAGCGTAATGCAAAGGGAAGACTCACCTTAGCCTTGCTTTGTAGAATAGATGGTGGCAGGAGAGGAGGTGACAGATGGGTTACTATAATTCTTCTGGAAGGCAGTTTCTTCATCCTCTGTAAAGCAAATGGGAAGAAATGTGAGAAGTAGCTCATTCTGTGACATATGCCTTTTCAGGAATTCTGGGTAATAAAAAAAGGTGAGACTAGAGAAGAAGGGTCTTATTACAAGGAAAACTCCATGGGATGCACAGGTAGTGTAGGCTTCTATGAGCCTCTGCCATTGAGTACCATTTCACATGAGACAGGCCTGAGGACAGGACACCCATGAAAAAGGTCTAACTGATCAAACCCACTGGGTCCAGGGCAGGAGGCTTCTGTGGATTTTCAGCATTGTTCATGTGCTGAAGCCCTTTCAATGGGACACCAAGGGCAATAACACATGCTACTTGTGCAGGACATAGCTGTTGTTAGGGCTGTAGGCTCTCTGTTACCTCTGAAATCAGCCATTGTCTTTCATCTATTACTACCTGTAAGAAGAGCAATGACAATATTTTCAGCCTCTGCCAACCTCATATATCCCAGGATCTCCAAATTCGAGACGTGGAAATGTCTCTAGCTTCTTTTCGGCATCTATTCTCTCTTTCATTTCTTCTTCTGTATATTTGGCATCTGCTGATTCCAAATCCTTCACTATTTGCTCAAGCCAGTTGGTTCCTGAAAGGAAAGACAGCAATAGCACATCCATTCAACTCCACTTTTTCATGGTAACCTGACTGACAGGGTATCAGTTTGACCAGTTGTCAAACTGGTTAATATTTGTGAACCATTTTGGCTCTGTATTGTACCTTAGCATGTCAACAAGTGGCTGTGCTGGTTTTGGATGCAATAGTAGCCAGTGTGGAGCTGTTTGGGATTTGTGCTGAAAAAAGTGTTGATGACACAAAGCTGTTTTAATTATTGCTGAGCAGTGCTTATACAGCATCAAGACCTTTTCTGCTCCTCACATCACCCCTCCAGCAAGTAGGCTAAAGGTGCACAAGAAGTTGGGACGGGACACAGCTGGAACAGCTGACCCAAAATGACCAAAGGGACATTCCAGACCATATGATATCATGATTGTCAGTAAAAGCTGGGAGAAGAAGAAGGAAAGGGGGACATCGAGAATGATGGTGTTTAACTTTCCAAGTAATCTTTACACATGATGGAACCCATCTTTCCTGGAGATGGCTG
>WEIS01052273.1:7494-38087 GCA_013389965.1 Todus mexicanus | reverse complement strand
CCCTCCCCATCACACAAAGACATGCTCCGCTTCTGATCGTGTACTCCTTCCAGGAGAAGAAAACAATCTAGGCCAGCAGCTACATCTACTTTCCAGTCCTAAAAATAAACAATGTTTGTTCCTTGCCCCTTTTGCTTCGCAAGATCTCAGATGTTAAATATTCAAACAATCCACATAGAGAAAACTGATTCATCTCAATTATTCTTGGACATTTTCCTCCTAAAGTACATATATACCGAGGAAAGAAATAATATCACTAAGGGGTTTTTTTTTCCTCCACAGCTATAGCACCAACTTCAGAAATCACTTTTCACTAACAGATGGCAAACAGGGCTAAATGATGGGATGAGTGGTAGAAGGTTTCAGATGAGCATTCAGTACAAGTTCCATAAACTGTCATCTTGAAGCTAAGACGTCCACTAAGACGTTCTTTGCCATCATCACCGACGTGGGTTTTTTCCTTCCTGTACGTGTCTACGCATCATGAGATGAGAAGTACATGAAGATACCCACAGCCTTACAGCCAAATACTCCCCCATCCTTTTATTGTTCATAGTTTTCTACTCTTAGGTGAAGTTTTCTAGGTGTCTGAGGGTTTTTCAGCAACTGAAGGGGCAAAGCCCCAAGGAGGACCATAAGAAAACTCCAGTGACTTTGTACGAAGCCTTTGAAATCTTTCTTTTTGGATCAGTGATCTGAAACTTGACAGGCCCATATACAGGAGAAACAAACCCATCGTTGTTTCCGACAACATCCTTCGGAAGTATTAAGTGAAAATCAATGGATACTTTTGTCTTTCATATTTCTGTACCTCCCTTTCCACTGTAAAACAAGAATCATCAAAGCCTGTCTCGCAGGAGTGTTGCGAAAGTGAATTAAGGTTTGTGTGAAGCGCTCATACCATAGCAATGAGGCCCATTAAAAGTGGCCTAGAAGGAAAGGAATATTCCCATTATCATCCCACGGTTTGGATAGTGGGCTGTAAATAAGGCCCAGGGCTGTGCAACTGAGAAATAAAGACAGCAAATGAGATTAGTGTGATCCCTCTGCAGCCTCAAACAAAGCCAGAGCCCAGCGGAGAAGCACGGGGGTGATCAAAGACCAATGCAGAGTAGACACTGCCAGACAAGGTCAGTTCCAACATTTCCCCATGGCTGACAAATTCCTCACTGAGCAGAAAATGGTTTTGGAGCACTGAGTCTGCTTTGTGACAGGACAAGTCAGTGTGGAGGTGGATCAGATGCTTGGTGGGATGTCTCTGCTCCTACAAACATCCCCATCGATCATCTCTGAGCTCCAAGGAAGGCCATCTACTCCCCATTCACAACACAGGTGCTGCCAGGATGAGGCAGACCAGAAGCCTTCCCCTGTACCTCCCAGGAGTAAAGCACTGAGAGCAAACAGAGCTGGACACCACCCATCACGTGTGTGATGCATGCTCAGGTTGTAAAAGGCTCCAGGAGCAGCTGTGCTATAGAGATACAGGTTAATATTCAACAGAGCGAGGAGATCACCTGCATCCCAGCAGCACAGCTTGTACCGTCCCACCAGGCACCCAGGCTGATGCTCACATCCTCCATGCATTCCATTATGGGCATCTCATGCCCCTCTGCTGATGAGCATAAGCAACAGCTTTCCATCAGGCAGAGCAGGATGACTTGGAGCAGCCCAGCTCCTAGGGAGATAGAATCATAGAATCATTTGGAGTGGAACAGACCTTTAAGATCATCAGGTTCAACCATTAACCCAGCACTGCCAGGGC
This sequence comes from Todus mexicanus, assembly GCA_013389965.1. Lineage (NCBI taxonomy): Eukaryota > Metazoa > Chordata > Aves > Coraciiformes > Todidae > Todus > Todus mexicanus. The sequence continues at coordinate 36,325 of WEIS01052273.1, read as the reverse complement.
ACCACTCATGCCCCTCAGGACCAGATCTCCACAGCTTTGAAACCCCTCCAGGGATGGGGATTCCAACACTGCCCTGGGCAGCCTGGGTCAGGCCTTAACAGCCCTTTTGGGGAAAAAAATTTTCCTCAAATCCAACCTAAACCTCTTGTCCTATTGCTTGTTACTTGGGAAAAGAGACTGCCCCCACCTGGCCCCAACCTCCTGTCAAGGAGTTGTGCAGAGCCAGAAGGTCTCCCTGAGCCTCCTTTGCTCCAGGCTCAACACCCCCAGGTCCCTCAGCCACTCCCCACAAGACTTGTGCTCCAGACCCACATGAAGACCCATAATACATCAAAATGACTCTAAAAGCAACAGCCTTGGTGTTCAACTCTAATTTTAGCCTAAGCAGGTTGAAGTTCAGCTTTTGCAGGCTGGACCATCACTCCACATCCACAAGCACAGAGCAATCAGTAAGGCTCATTAACAGAGAAGACATTTCAGCAAAAGACTATCTTTAAGTTCTGACTGTCTGCTGCCCCTCACCTGCCCATGCACCGAGTATAACAGCAGCATAAGAAGTTTTTCGCTGGATAGTTTTTGTTGAATTCCCTCCCCCCACACTCCCCCTGGATTCAAATCAACCACAACAATTCAGTCGCTCAAGCCAAGTTGGCCAAAATGTTTCCTTGAAGGAAGGAAACATGGAGAACATCGTGTATGTCAACACAGTTAAACTGACAATCTCAGAGTTTGGTCTTTTCTACATGGGAAATTAGAAAGCAACATCCTTCTAAATAAAATTGAAGTCATTGAGAACATTAAAAGCTCAACAAAATTCTTAATCCAGTTTGGACAAAACCATCGCTCCTCACTTTACCCAATTGCCCTGCCTCTTTAATCCTGTTTTCATCAGAAACTCGGTCCTTTCAGTGCTAGTGCATGGCACGAAACAATTTGCTTGATTTTTCAGAGCTACAAGGAAGCTGAAATCACAGTTGCACAACCAGAGCAGTTACGCCACATCCATTTCCATACCTATCAGACAGCTAAATTTACTTAATTATGGGGAGGGAAGAAGGGAACAGTAAGAAAGGCTGCACCTGGCAGCAACCAACTATCACTCCTGGCTTCAGGAGCAGTGCTGGAGCCCTCTGAATAGTCTCTTCATCCTTCCATTCACCTGCTAGAGGCTGGAACAGGATGTCAGATGTCAGCTTGTGCATTTTGTCCCCACCTTAAATCTACATTTGAAGAGCTACAATAAGTCTGAAAAGGGGAAAGCTGAGAGGTTTAATTACTTTTGTCCATGTTTGACAGGCGCTCGCAAGTATAGCTGGGGTTCCTGGAATCTCAGCCCCAGTGCCAGGGAGAAAATGAACAACAACAGATAGGCAAAAAAAAAATAATATAATAATAAATCTAATATAACATATAATAATAAAACTAAAATTCCTTGTCTCCCAGATGTTTGCCTGAAACCCTGCTCATTTCCAAGAATGCTGCACTGGGAGGCTAGCTGGGGCTGTGCTCAAGCAACACCTTTTCCATCCCTTTGCTGCAAGGTTACACTCGTATGAAGCTCATGCATTTCGTGATCCTCCTCACACACATGAGACCTGGGTCTGGATGAGGTGGGAAGTGGCAAGAGGTGGGTTTTGAGCTGCTGAATCTGTTTCAAAGTGCAAAGAAAGAGGAGTTGCACCCAGCACAGACCACAGCTCAGGTCCACATACAGCAGGAGCCAGCTCTGTAACTTCTGAGCTTCAGCAACAAGCCTTCGTGCCTCATGAAAAGCACAGCACAGCTACCCAGCCTCAGGTTGAATAGCAAAGCCCAAACATTTTGGTAATTATTTCCATCAAGTCACCTTCTTAGGCCCTGCAGCATCTAAGGTACACCAAGCCCCAAGAGACCCGCAGGTTGCGGGAGGTGGCAAGGGAAGGGAGGGAGCCCGAGGAGCTCACGTGCCATCTTAAATTTCATCCCTGAGATATGAAGGCTGATAACACACACTGGTTGAAGCCCTTGCACAAGCTGCAGCCCAGCTGAAGGTACCAGATCAGCAGTTTTCTACCTGTCGTCCTTTGTCAATGCTCTAGCTAGGGCAATAGACAGCTCTTTTCAGCTGCACCTTAAAAGACCTTTAACTGAGGTGCATAGAGCAACCATGTGGGTCCTAACCCCATTTCTGCTAGTGTTTTTAAAGATTTTTTGTTGTTGTTGCTGTTTTGGTTTTGCTTAAGTCCCTCATTCCTAAGAGGGAAGCTCTCATGAGACCCCACCTGGAGAACTGCATACAATTCTGGAGCCCCCAACACAAGAAGGATATCAAACTGTTGGAGCAGGTACAGAGGAGGCCACAAAGATGATTAGAGGGCTGGAGCACCTCCCCTATAGGGACAGGCTGTGAAAGTTGGGACTATTCAGCCTGGAGAAAGGAAGGCTCGAGGGAGACCTTATAGCAGCCTCCCAGTACCTGAAGGGGACCTACAAGAAAGCTGGGGAAGGACTTTTTACAAGGATCTGTAGCAACAGAATGAGGGGTAATGGCTTTAAGCTAGAAGAGGGTAGATTTAGACTAGATATTAGGAAGAAATTCTTCATACTGAGAGTGGTGAGACCCTGCCACAGGTTGCCTAAGGAAGCTGTGGATGCCCCATCCCTGGAAGCGTTCACAGCCAGGTTGGACGGGTCTTTGAATAACCTGGCCTAGTAGGAGGTGTCCCTTCCAACAGCAGGGGGGGGTTAGAACTAGATGATCTTTAAGGTCCCTTCCAACTCAAACCATTCTGTGACTCTATAAAGTGTCACCCACAGTTCCTCATGAAGACAAGCACTAAGTAACAGCCACAGATTTCTTACAGTCAAGAGCTAAGACTCATAGGCTTTCCCCACACCAGACACCGTACACTGCCTGGCAATTGGCTGCAAGCACCATGGGGCTCTGCCTCATGGCTGAGTCCCACAAATCACTTGCCTGTAGCTGTGCTGCCCACACACCATTTCCAAACACTGGCATGAAGGAGCTGGATTTCACAGATCTCTTCCTACAGTCACTCCTACAAAAAAGAGCCAGGAGTCTCAAGGTGTGATGGAAAGTGCCCAGCTAGGATGTAGACCAAGGCCTTGTCTCTGACCTGGTAAAGATACTCTGTCCCTCTCCTGCTCTTTCTTCACCCCAAATAACTGTGGTTGCTGCAGACTCCTTCCCAGCCCTGCCTCAGGCTGATAGAACATCATTTCTCTCAGTCCACTTATGTCTCTGGAGCAGCCAGCTGTGGCCATACCACCTTCCTGATGTCTGAAAGAGGTTGCTCACAAACCTCTCAGAAGTTGTTTCCAGTTTTTAAACAGCAACAACAACAACAACAAAATCCTCTGGCTGGTAAAAAAATCCAAGCTTTTTAAAAGGAATAGACATGTAACCTATGTTTCACATGTTTTCCATGTGAAAAATAGTAGCTCACCATTGTGCATAAAATGAGGCTTGAGAGGACAGTGAATTGCAAAGCAGGAATTAGAGGTGAAGACATTGCTCAGTGCAGGCAGGATGGGGACAGCACTACTTATCCAGCCCTTTCAGGAAGCCACAAGGCCTCCCTTACTAGAAGATGCATTACTGAAGAAGCTCCAACTCATTCATGCTCTCAACACTCTTATAGTACTGTTATTTCCCAGATGGGGCCAAGTGCCCCAGCCTGTGCTGGGCACCAGGCAGCAAAGCTGATCTCCATTCACTCAGACTGGTGTCCAGCCACTGGACAGCCCTTCTGTGTGGCACCAGAGTAAGAACATGGACCATTTGTCACACAATGGCACAATAAGCTCATGGATACACTGCTATGTCAGCAAAGAGTATCAGACACGTCTAAGGTAGCAGATACCTGCTGTGCAGTCAGAGTTGGATAATCAAGACTTGAAGGAGCTGCTAGAGCTGCCAGTGATGCTGGGTAACTTTAGGCAAGCAGCCCAACTGTACTGTTGTGGCACCATCTATAACACAGGAAGATAATTACTCTTTCCTAACCCCACTGTACCATGGTTTACACCACAGTACCTGACATCTACCACTTGCTCCTGGACAGCTTGTTCAGCTTCTGCGGAGCTAACACAAGCAAAGACCAGGTTTGGTCCATACACCTGGCAGGGAAGATCAAGCAGATCCAACATCTGCAGCACCAAGGACCTGTTTTTGCAAAGTCACTTTTCTTAATCCTATCTGTATTTCAGAACATCTCCGACTGAGTCCCATTAACGTAATTGGTTTTTAATGACGTTCTCAAAGAAATGATGTGAAGCTTCTAACAGGCTATTAGTTGGAAATTAAGCCTCACCCAAACCTTCCTTCCTAGGAACAAAGCTTTCCAAAGATGCAGGGGGGATACCTCCTGCTAATGGGCAAGGCAGTGCTACAGTGACCTGGGGAGAAAGGACACTAACTCCCCCTATTTCACCCCACATGGCATTGATCCCACCACTGCTAGAGACCAGAGATCTGTAATTCCCAGGGAGTGGTTTTCTTATCCTTCTCACAGAAGCAAGAACAGAGGACAGCCCTAGAGAGATCAGAGGCAGAAATACTATTTGATGAGCTGGAGGTCTTCCAGGTTTCCAAAAGAAGACCAAAAAAAAAAAAAAAAAAGTGTCCTGCTCAGTTTTCTTCTCTGGGCTCCTTCACGCCAAGCAGACATTGGCCAATTTCTCGGATCAGGCCTTTGAAACCCAAACAGCTGAACCTGGGCAAGTGGTTCATTCCCAGGGAGGCTTGTGCTGCAATAAACCATTCCAGCCTCCATTCCTCTCCTGGGGAAAGGAGCAACAGGCAAGAATTTCCAGCTTCTCCCTTTTGTTGATTCCCTGCATACACCATGAGCCATATCTTTTCACAATCTACCCAGGGTTCAAGCAATCTAAAGCGAGGATGTTACCCCAAAGACTGCCCTTGCCATGGATGACATTCTTCTGGCTCTACTCAGTCACTTCTGCTCCAGCAAAAGTGGAACCACTCCTTTTTTTTAACTCTCCAGCAAATCAGTGACAATACTTCCGGACATTTTGACTCGAAGCATGTCACCTCCCCCAAAGGTCCAATCTTTCCTCAGGTTAAAATCTGACAGACACCCACATTTGCCATCTCCCCTGTGTGGCACGCCAGCGATTTAGCACATTCCCCGTGGTACACGAACACTGAGCTCCATGCAAGATTCTCCCACTCACTGTGAGTGAGCATCTGCATTTCTAGAAGATTATGCTGTTACCATCTCTTTTACTTCTGATTCAAATTCTCCTTACTTGATTTCAACATGTTTAAAGATTTTTACTTCTTTTGAGGCATTTTAAACTCACTTTTCAATACCATCAACCAGCCTTTTTCACTAGTACATCACAAATGCAGGTACCATTGTTTTGAAAGAGGTAGAAGTGGGGATATAAAAGGTAAAAGCAATGGCCTAAAATCCTTTATTAATCAATGATATGGGCCACAAAGAAGCTCAGGACACCCAAAAACCCGCTCCATTGCCCAAGCTGCTAGGCAAGGAAGCTGGAACTGTATTATTCTGTCTCAGACACAGCATTATCTGCTCCTACAGTCTGACTTTTTTCATGCCTTCCAATTAAAGCAAGGAAATTGGATCATGCTGAGGTTCCTTTGTCCTTTTCATCTCTCATGAAAGTCTAGGGTTACCATAACTTTTTACCTGTTATAATTAGCTTTCATGTTGTAACCTGGGAAAGGTGGTGGGGGGGAAATGCAATGTTCTTCTAGTAAGAGACTTGATGAATCATGGAGTGGTCTTACCTTTTCCACAAGTGGTAGCCAAGTTCATTATCTCCAAATCTTTTTACAATGCACCTAACCATGTACTTCATTCATTTATATAGAAATTTAAACTGCATAACAAGCTGAGGGTTCACCCAGCCAGCCCAGGCTAGGAGATCAGTTTGACTAGAGAACTTTAGGAATTTGTAGTGATTCTACCCAGAAAATGAGTAAACAAGTTTGGAATTTGGCATCAAAAGACAAGGAAAGGGTGGGTTGTGGTTTTTTATTTCAGCACATGTTTCTCAAGGTAGAGGCAATCCACATGGATCAGTGATGAGGATATAGATGTTATCAGCTAAATGTTTTTGGATTGATGCTCATTTGGATACATTGTGATGAACTTTGGAAGAGAATGGAATTAAAAAGACATTTAAGGAGTTTGCTAGACTTCAGTCTTTGACCTGTAGCCGCAGCAGCCAGGATACAATGGTTCACCTCTTAATTAAGCCACAACTTGAGGCTCTCATCTCATCTTTTCCCCAGACCTACTTCTGATGACTATCAAGAGCTGCTGTCCATCTACCAAATGCACCAGCCAAAACTGTGTATTTCTTCACAGTGCAGGAGGAGCTCACTGCCACTTTACACAGCTTTTGGCTACCACCCTTCATCCAACACCAGAGGCCAGAAAAGCAACAGACACTTGTCTTTGGCATTGGAAAGGTTTGTTAACAATCCTACCCAGCATGAGAGCTTTGGTGCCCAACTTCTGACAAGTGGATGTGTCTTCAGGTCTGACTGCAGCCTCACTCAAGACAGGGCCACCCTCTGACAAAGTAATTTCACCTCCAGAATCCTCTTCCACATTGCAAATCCTGTAAAGGTTGGACATCTCAGCTAAGAAGGCCCTTCTCTTCCCGAAGCAAGCTCAAGATGATGTTCCACCATGGGAAGAAAGCAGTAACACTTCTGCAGACCTGGCCTGATGGTGCCAGACCTCATCCCTCTACAAAACCAGAACACCTTTATCAAAAGTGGCATCTACATTATTAAACCCCACCTTGGATTCATTTTAAACAAGTGACAATTTTCAAACCCAGATCTTTCCCTGGAGCTTCGGTTTGAAGGTTTTGAGGGCACGCTTAACACAGCACTGGAGTATTGAAGTTTCTCTCTAAGCTGTAGCACAGCTCACGAAGAGACGTTTGATCTTTAAATCAGACATGAAGTGATGGAATATCACTGCTCCTATTGATATTGTTTCATGTCTAAAAAGACAAAGCTTAGCCTTGACACATACTGCTGTATTTCACAGGTCATACTGGAACAGACTGGATTGCTGCTCTGGAGTCATGTCTCCAGCATGATTCAGAAGAAATTACAAGATAAAGAAAAGGACAATTATGGAACAGTCTGTTCACATTGCCACCTAACTTATTCCAGAGAGCACCAGGAAAGGGCCTAATCATCCTCCTTCAAAACTCCATTTCCTCTCTTGTGAATCTGTAGATGACCTCCAGGGTCCTTTGGTCTCCAGACCCAAAACAGATCATTTCAGCTGAAGCAAGCTCTTGTGATGAGTTCCATGAGTTAATTACATTTCCATTAGTAAAGAAGTTCTAAAACCTCAATTTCTTTACTGATGCTTTTTGAATCTTATCAAAATAGATAGGGAAACATGACTTCCTCTCTTTTTTGCTTTATCTATCTCACCCTTATGAGATTCTCCTCTTAATTTTAGCTCTCTCAGCCTTTTCATTTCTCCTTAAATGGACATTTCTTCAACTCTTTAATCATTTTCACAGCCTTTCTCCCAAGCTCCCATGCCCAGATTTTATTCAAGGATGCTGTTTCAGGATGTTCGAGATGGAGAACTAAGCCAAAAGACAGTTAAATATTACAGTCCTTTTTTTCTTTTCTTTTTGACTGCAAAAATAAGTTGAGTTCCAATTTAAGTTCTTTTAAGTCCTCTCTGAACCAGGACCAAGCTACATCCAACTAAGTATTTTTGATTAACAGTTTAGTTTGAGAGCTCTTCAGCACAGGGACATTTTGTGGCTGAAAAAGTTTGAGTGTCTTCCAAGCATCTTTACCTCTACATCAGACTACGGACCATCAACATGCTCCTAAACCCTGAGTGCAACACTGGGTGCTTCCCTGTTTTGCAGACCCTTAGAGGGAATTTTTACACACTTAATGAGGTGCAGGGAGTGAGTCAACTTTAACCTCTCTCCAGAAACATCCATAAGAAACAACCTTCATGGCACCTGCAAACAAATTTATGGCATAAGTGTGACACATTGAGAGCTGCCCTCTCCTATTCTGAGAGCCCCAAGTACACTCCCTGTTCCCAGTGAAGCACAGCACTGCTCCAATCTCTATTTCTGATCTTTTCCTTGCTTAAATCACAGCTCAACACAAATTGACTTGAACCGAGCCAACAGTTAAACCCATTATTGCCTAAAACCTGGGGTTTAACTCAGGAATGACCTGAACTTCTTGCTCCGGAGGGATGCTTTTAAGAGTCTACAGATCACAAGAACCACCCACACAGACACACATACCCCTATAGCCAGCTCTTGAAACAAAGACATCTCCTCCAGTACTGACAGAATATCCACCAGAAAAAAACTGACCTGTTTCCTCCATATTCCACCCTGAGATGACTGAACAAATATGTTTGTTTCATTTATTCATCAAAAAAACAGAGGGTGATTTTTCTGACCATCAGCATACAAGAAAATGGAGAGGGGATGAGTCACAACCTTATATTTATTGTCAGCCAGTGATTTAGCTAATGCTGACCATGCCAGGAAGGAAAGATTTCTCATGTGTATTTGAAGAGCACCATTTAGATGGCCATGCTCCTCTGAGGATCAGGCAACTTTCCAAACCCTTTAGTTCACACTACAGGTTTGACACACACAGGCAGCAGGACTTTCCTCAGCCTGAGCTGCCAGGCTTCCCCATGGCACAGAAGTGGCCTTCCCATGCAGCCAGGAGTTCGTGCAATGTCCACTCTGCCCCATTCACATCCTGCTGCCACCGATATTACTGAACTCATTCCCAGAGGATCCCTTCCCTCCATCCCAATTCAGTGAGATCCCTCAACACAAAGAAGATCTAGAACAGCTCAAGTTAAGCAAAGAGCCTAATCTTGGTGTCTAAAAGCATCTCCAGGTATCCAAATGTCAGGTGTTGATGCTAGAGTTTGGTTCTACTTCTCTTGATACATAACCCACTCATGTTGCTGGTTCCAGCTTCCAGCACTGAAGCCTTGCCCTAGGCATTGTCCTACACACCTTGCTAGTGGATAAGCAAGGATAAAATGGAAGATCAATTTTCCATCTCCACTAAGTTTCCCTGATGTTTTCAGAGAGTCCTGAGGGAGGCATGGTCCCAAAGCACCCAAAAACCTTTAGGATGAGTTATAGATCCAAGGACACATGTACGCATGTGACGATGTTGCTCCTGGCACTCAGGATTAGATTACAATTAAAATTAGTCTGATTTTCAAAATCTTCATTCTTCTCAACAATCACAGGCAGGTTCTTACCATCCCAGATGAGTAGGTAGTCTGCCCTCAAAAGCTGGCCACTTGGGAACTGAGACAGAGCAGCAAAAGCAACATTTGAGAAATCCTGCACACTCCTCCTCAGCTAATCACGAGACAGCTCTCAACACCGTACAGAGACCTTGGGTGGTTTGGGTTGGGTTTTGTTGGAGTTTTTTGTTTGGGTGAATTTGTTTGGCTCTTTTTGAAAACTGGGAAGCATTAAGAAAATGAACATTAGAGCACTTCATAGCTGCAGTCTTCTTTGTTTTGGTTTTGAATTCCTAGTATTCATACCTAGCTATAACAACAGCTATAGGCGTGCGATGATTTCTACCTATAGAGAAGAGCAAGCAGCTGAGCCCACGCTACACAATTGTTAGGACAGGATCAGGTATTAGGAGGAGATCACAAGGTCCAGAGTCCTCTTCCCACCTGCAATCTCCACAATTGCCTTTGCACGGTACAGTTGATCCCCTCACAAGAGACAATATTTCCCTGCCACCAGCCTTCCTTTGAGAACCATAAAAAGTTAAAAATGCTGGACTCTGGACTATTGATCCTGCCTGACTTTGATAAAGTCCTGGTTGCAGCAAGAAAGCAGACCTCCCACTCACTTGGGATGTCGTCTTGAGCTTCACAGCACCCTCAGACAGCATCTAACACTCCGTTCCCTGAGAGCAAAGAGCTTGAAAGAAGCAGAAACAGACACCAAACATGGAAAGCAGCACAAGTAGGAAAGCTGGAGAAATGTTTGTTTCCTCTCTTTGGAGAAAAGCTGTTCATCCATGCCTCAACTTTTTGGCTTCATGTTGCGCGGTACCATCATTTATCAGTTCACGTCCCAGGTATTCAATACCTTGGAGCCACTTCTAATAAAGGAAGAGAGAAGTGCATCTATCTCATTATCTCTTTGCCCTTGAGAAGTATTCTGACCTGAAACATTTCATTTGCCACAACCAGAGCAGAGCCACGCTTCAAGGGTAACTTCTGCCAGGGAAGGATCATTCCCACCTGCTGGTCCTCTGTGACCATCTGTAGCCTCCCTCTAAGTACAGCCCCAAGTCCTCCTCTGCTCAGGAAAGTCTCCTTCTAATTTAGCAGCCAGCCACACAATTATACACCCACCTGCTTCACTCAACCTGTGTCTACCCACCCCCACCAAGATCAATGCAAAAAGCCACTATAAGTAACAAAAAAGACACAAGCTCTAATTAACACTCCAACAGGCTCAGCACGGCCTGGAACCCCTTTTCTAGGTGAAACAAGCCCAGAGGGAAAGCAAGCTCCAGGCCCAAGGAACCTGCTGCCCCACTAGGCAAACCAACTGTAATAGTGCGTAAAAGGAAGCAGGGATATTTGCCAAGGTGGGTTTAGAGCCCATAAATCCTTCCTCCCTGTCCAGCATCTCCTCCTTTGAAGGACACTGCTTCTTCCACTCCCCAAGAGCCCACATGGCCAAGTGACAGAAAATAGAATAAATTCAGACTATTTTTGACTGATCAAACTGAGACCTCACACATCCTCTTCCCTTCCAGTTACCAACCACTCATTTTCTCTGCCTCAAAAAAAACCAACGTGCTTACTTGCCATGCTCCACTGCTACCCCTACACACCAGCCAGATCACCAGTTAACACTTTACATTCAGGAGAACAGGTAAATTCCCTTTGCCTTGTCCAATTTTTTAATCAGATTTCATTTCAGTAGGTACCTTTAGCTCTTCAGAGCCAGCAAGTATCCATCCATCATCAGAGCATAAAAGAAATTGAAAACAAGGATCAGCTCCATTAAAATCTATAGAGGCCTTGCTCTAAGCATGACTCATGCCCAATGCTAATAGCAATCAGCCCGAGTCCATCTCCACCCATACTGTATAACCATGCAAAGAGCCTTACTTGTTTTCCTTTTGATAGCTGATCAGCATGAAGCTTATTCCTCCTCAAGGAGCCGTTTTCCCAACTCCTGTTGCTACCCAGCTTTGCTTTCTAGCACAGAAGTGCTGAAAGTTCTGTGTTAGAAAAGGAGAGAGAGAAATCCGCTCTTCCCTGCTCCTAGTCCCATTACACCCTAGAGGTCTAACTTTAAAGCTTAGCAACAAAGCATTAAGTGTACTGCCTAAAGTGGCACTGGCAGGGCATCCAAGGAGGTTCATTTCATTTTGCTTTTCAAATTCTTTATGGCTCTTTGCAGGTGGAAAGGTTGAGGTGTTTTGGGAAGTACACACGAGCGCATCACACAGGATCCCATAATTCAGGCATCCTTAGTCTAAGGGCTTTTGACTGCACAGCAGCATGAGAAAAAAAAATGCTGGAGACTATAAGCATCTATGTGTATTTGACAGCTTTAAGAATGCAAACCCTCAATGATACATCCACTTCTTAAACACTTCCACGGTCACATCTCACCCCACGCCCTGTCTAGGAGAGATGTCCAGCTTAAACTGGAAGGCCAGAGGTCCGTAGCCTGCTGTACAGACCATGCTAGATGGTTCCTGTACCTCCCCCTTTGACAGTCATCACTGCAACTGAGGCTGCCGCTGCTCCTCATACACTGCACCAGGAATAGCAGCTCAGACTGCCCACATACTGAGATGATCCTGGTAACCAGCAAAGCTAACATCAAGGATGAGCAGGTCTTTATTAAGCTACTAAATGAGTTACCTTCCAAATTATTAGCATCACCAGGAGCTAGCAACACATTTCTCAGTCATCCAGACAATCAGGATAATTCCGGCTTCTGTAATTTGTTCCCGACAGCCCGAGACACCAGCAACAGCACAGAGACTTTGTGCACATCATTTGGCAGCTCCAGGCCTGGCACACACTGTCTCTACCAGTCCCACCCAGAGATGCAGGCAGCTGATCCAACTGGCTCAAGAAGCCACCAAGACTCTTCGAGAGTGTTTAATCCAGGCTGACTGAAAGCCAAAAAAAAAATTAACTCCGCTCATAATGGACAGAGCATGAACCTTTCAGGTGCTCCATTTATTTGTACCAGGTTGTGGTCGCTGCCTCCAGAAGGATATGAGAGAACTAGGAAAGGAGCAGATCAACAGCATAAGACAGCGGCAAACAGAGAAGCTCTCAGGTCAAGGGAAGATGGGCAGCATAGGTCTCTGACCAAGGAAATGCTGGAGACTCATAAAACCATAAGCATGCAGAAAAAGGAATGACTATTCTCTAGATTTCACTATACAAAATCTAGAAGACACCAATGGAAATCTCGGTCAGTGAGAGTAAAAGGGATAAGCAGCACCTTTTCTTCTGGTATTTAATTAAGCCTTGACACCCATCACCCAGGATATGATGAAACCAGAAGTATAAACAGGCTCCAAAACACAGCCTGGGAAGGCTGTCCCCTTGGGCCACACAGTTTAAAAAAAAAAAAAAGAACCACCAAATAATTTTTCTTTAAAATCCTTAGAGATCTGAATTTTGGGAATCAGGAAGATGAGGATCATATTATCCATGCCTTGATCCCTGTTCTTCCCCTTAGCAGCCACTCTATTACAGCAGCTCCAGCTAGAGAACATATTTGCAGTTCTGTTGCGTCCAGAGCCCAGAATACGAGGAGAAATCATCCCAAGGACTTCAAGAGGAACAGGTTTGAATCCTCAAGGCCCTGAATACAAACTCATAGCTCCATCCACTGCCATCTGAGGGGCTTGGATGTAGGGACGACTTTGTTCCCAAGACAGCTGTAGATTTCTGAGGTTCCCACCCCAAGACAGGTTGCAGCAATAGACTAAAAAGTCCCTTTGCTCCTACCATGGGGAAAAAAAACCTACATTAAGCCCATATAGTCCCATGCCAGTTGAGAAACTGCATTTGGGTTTGATTTAAAGCTGCTAATGGGTGATGTCATCACTGGAGCGAACACAATCCCATCAAATGGGAAAATAAAGTGATCAGGAGCTATAAAACATACACGTCTCCCTCCACAATAGCAACAGGCGCCTCACAGCAGGGCACCTTTCCTCGATACTTGTCTACAACCAGAGTTTACAAGAAATAACTGGGGAAAAAAAGAAAAAAAATCAGAGGAAATGAAATCATTCAAGAAGCAGCACTCTCTTATTTTGCCAGGCCTTTATTAAGAGCAAATCAACATGCTTCCTTGGAGATAAATGAGAAAAAGGCTGCACAGCATTACTGTGGAAAGCAACTGAGGAGGGAATGTTTTCTGGAGCAGCAAACCAAGCCATTTTGGGCCACTATCTGTTTGACTCCAGCTCAGCTCAATAAGATATTGATCCTGGCTGCGTATAACACAGCCCTGATTTGTTTTCTGATTAACAAGTTCTACTGTCTGATTTTGACAAACAAAATGTCCATCCTTGCAGGTAAATCAAATAAAAACCTATATTTATCAATAACAGCAGCGTGCAGGCACTGAGTAGCAAAAAGGGAGGCTGGAAAAAAACAGATGGGAAGGGTTTCTGCATGATCACTGTAGTATTTACATAAGGGTAAGTTCAATAAATGCAGAGTCTTCCCCCACAGCCTCCTCCGAAACACACCCAGACACTGGCTGCCCTGCTTCCTATGGAAACAGCTAACGAGAGCAAAGCTGCTCTTTGCTTTCATGGGATTTAGCTAAAAGCTGAAAATGAGATCAGGCTTTCTGACATTCCCCATTTACCTTAAGAAAAATGTGCACTCAACAGGATTAGCAGGTACACAGCTCTGCGTGTGGCGTCATGAAATGAGTTTCCACCATCTTCCACGCTTACATGGGGGGGGAAAAAAAGAGAAAGCAAAATCCCTCCATAATATTGAAGATCAATGTGAAACCGAGCCTAGGAACTGAACGCTGATCACTGCCCGGGAAACATGAAGCAACATTTTCAAGTAGAAATCTTGCACGTATGGCAAAGGAAAGCTATCGATCTAGTAGTAAAATGGTATTTCAAAATCTACTGTCCCACCTATCTATATTTATAAGAACACATTAAGCATGAGTTTAGCACTGTCCTTTCTATTATTCTCTAAAATTTCAGAACCTGCCTGATCATTTTTTGAAACTCACAGGTCTGAGATTACCTTCCACAGAAACAAAAATTAAGGTCCCGCTTGTGTCACCACCTTGCAGCCCCTCCCTGGAGAAACAACCGGGTTTGCCAGCAAGTTAATGTTCTTCTTCAGCAACCTGCCTGTAAAGTCTTGATGTAGAAATGCCAAGATGATGCCCGACTCCAATAAACACCCTTGCTCAGACTTCCCCCCGTTAGCCAAGCAAGGGCAGGTGATGGGCAGATCAAAGCGTTTCTGACCAGTGAAGAAAGCAGAGAAGCTCCTGCTTTCCAGCACAGACCCATGGCAACACAAGAGCAAGCTAAGAACATAATAAGGATCTAGGAAATTCAGAGCAAAATACAACAGACCACAGAGAAAACACTAATTCAATCCCCCGTGTGAAGCTGCAGATCTTTCAACATTATTTCTCTATTACAGGCCCCTCTACCTCATTACAGGGTTTGGAAATACAGCCCCAGGTTCAGGAAAGCATTTATCTAACCAAGCACATGAGTAACCTTCTTATTTTCAGTAGGGCCCTGCCACCCCAGGCATTAAAAATTAGGCACGAGCTCAAACATCTTACTAAATCAGCCCTTGAATTACAGGATTAGAGGTCTGGCTTTCCTCAGTGGAGAGGACTCTTGGCCTTAATGTTGTGCAGTTTACACTCTGCCTTCCCCGCATTGCCTGCCTGGTGGGAAGTCCGTGTACAAGACGATTTCAATCCGGCCCAGCTAGTATCACCATTGGAAACCAGCAGCTTTGACGTGAACAGGATTGTACTTCAAAAGCAGACGCATGTTTGCAGATGGCAACAGGGCTCCTTATTACAGCTGTCTAATCAAGCCGATATTCCGCAATTGTGCTCCGAGATCAAACAGCGCTGCAAACAGCGCTCACAATGAAACCAGCACCAGTAGGATGCCAGTGTCACGCCTATAGCATCGCGCACTCGGCTGCGATTCCGCGAGCACGGTGTAAGCGACTGTCTGGCTACTGTTAGAAAACTTTGACCATCTCAGTCACAGCCAGGCAGCTCTCAAAAATATCTGGTTTGGTTCTTTGTCTGTGTTTATGAAAACAAAAAACACACACACAAAAAAAAACCCCAAACAAACAAACAAAAAAACCCACTACCAACAACTAAAACACAATAAAAACAAACCCCAAACCTTAACCATGTCTAAACAAATAACGATATGACCGTAATGCAGGGAAGCTTTTATGCACAGCCTTAACTTTAAGCACAGAACCACTGGAGTCAGCTGAATCCAAACATGTACTTGACTGCTTTGCTGAAGGATAAATGAAAACACATGCCAAAGTCCTTCCCAGAATCAGTGTCTCTGGTTTTTTAATCTATATATAAATATATATTATTTTTTTTACTATGCAAAAGGGCATAGTGCTAGCTCAGAATCAGAACATACCATTGGTGCAAATAATTGTAGCATCTGTGCTAATTCTCTTTTCATCCTCCAACCCTCCAGGCTCCCAGGTATGTAAATCCGACTCTCCTTGTGGCTCCACCAAAGTTTCTATTGATTAAACACCCAGCCCCAGCAGCAGGAGAATCAAGCCCTGCATATTTATTTTCTTCTTCTCAATACATAAAGAATTCCCTTTGGCCTCTCAATTGCTGGATCACATGCTACCCTGAATGCTAATAGAATTACAGTGATAATGTTTCTAATGAATACATTTATACATGTATTGCAGGCATTTTCCTGACAGCATCCAGCTCCGCACCACTAACCAGACCAACGAATCCATGCGGTCTTCACACACAGCAGCAGAAAAGGTGTGTGAAACAAGTTGATATGAATACCAAGAGCCAGACTGCAGTCTCCTGGGAGAAAAACTCCCTGAAATCCTTCCAAGAGGAAGGCTGCAAGACCAGGACCTCACACAGACCTTCAGAACATTGCCTTTGGAGCTTTAAAGAACGATTTGTAGATTCTAAGTGTTACTTAAAGTTGGCGTTCTCATTATCCACTAACATTACACCACATTTCTATAAACGTAGGAACTGTTACAATGTATAAATATCATAAACATTTCCAGGAAAGAAATTAGTGATATAATTTCAAACCAGGGTACAAAGCTCAGAGGAAACATTTTCATCTTCATCCTTTATAAGACAAACACACTCTGAATTATTTTCAAAAAAAGTATTGTTATAGCAGACCAAATTCATTCCTGCAGAAGCTTCACTGATTTCAGAGTTGTAAGAGCTAAAAATTGGGATGCATTTAATTTGTTAGCTCACTCCACGCTGACTTTTAAAGTCGTCTTGAAATGTCAGAAAACAGATTGATTTAAATCAGGTTCAAGTACCTAGTGGCAATTAGAACCTGCAAAGCCTGAGAAATGTCAGTCAGCGCCTGGATAATACAGATGCCAACATATACACAAATAAATACCCTCAAAACCTCTTTTTAGGTGGTTCAAACAATGCTTTAAAAGTGACTCATTCAGCACAATAACCATTCTTTAAAGACAGTAAGGTCAGAAACGTAGTTTTTTAGCTCTCTTCCATGAAAATCACTGCCACCAAAACTAGATTTTGTTTATCTCCAGCAGGAGGAGGTCACTTACCCTGTGAGGACCACGACAAAATCCATCACGTTCCAGCCATTGCGGAGGTAAGAGCCTTTATGAAAAACAAACCCCAGAGCGATGATTTTTATACCAGCTTCAAAACAAAATATTCCAATAAAGTACGGCTCAGTGTCATCCTGGAAAAGAAGGGGAAAAAAATCAGAGGTGTTAAGGAGATACCTGCCCTGATAAGACACAAACAGCTACACGCGCCAACTTCATAGAATCATGAAGGTTGAAAAGACATCTAAGATCAAGTCCAACCTTCTACGCAACATTATCACAACCACTAAACCATGTCCTGAGGTGCCACATCTACACATCCTTCACACCCTTTTTAGCTCGCTGAGCACAGTTGAAACCAAAAGGTTTAAGTTTACTGGAACCAAGTACAGAGAAGAATTTCATCGTTGTTTCTCTGAAGGTAAATTTTGGGGGGGGAGGGGGGGGTGTTCCACATTGAAACCTCTTTGCTTTTATTCTCATCACTTCACTCCACACTCTCCACCCTTACTCAATGTTCTGGAATGACTCCTAATGCCAAAATTTTACTCTGAAGGTACACTTAAGTTTAAGATCACATTTCTGCAGCTACTGACATGGGGAAGTAAAAAACCGTGTGCTTTACAATTCATCCAGGAAACGGAAGCAACAGGATATCTTGGGGAGTAACAGTCAGCACAGCAAGCTTGCAAACACTGGCAGGAAAGGATTCATTTAGCATTTATTCTATCTCCCTTCACTTTCTCCTCCATTTTCTCCATTTCCACAGCTGCAGCCTCATCTGTTTTCCTCTCGCCATGTACGTAGTTCAGGGAGAAGTCCCCATTCCCCTCCTTTGACAGCAGAAGCAGTGAGATTTGTGTCTCAGACTCATGGCACAGACTAAAGCATTCCATGAGACGGCAGTTTCATGTCCTAGCTCACCAGAGAGAAAAGCAAAACTTAACCTGCAGTTCTACTAAACCATTTTTTTTCCATCTATCACACCAGATCCTTCAGAATTACACTTAACCAATAAGAGTTTCTACTCAAATTCAATGCCAACTGAAAGCGGTCACATTTGGAAGGAAGATGTGGACAAGAAGTGGGAAGAACGCAAGAAGTGGAAGCAATGGGCATCAACTGCAAGAACATGTTCATTAGCTTTGGCACCTGTAACCAATTTCCAAATGTGCCTTAGATCTCTGATTTCAGCTGAAGTCAATGGAAGTGAAGAAACTCTACCCAAAAGGAAGCAAACTCCCAAATTAAGAGATTAGAAATCTTTGTTCCAGTGGCTTCAGTCCTTCCGACCATCAGAGCCAAAGAGTTGAGCTGCTGTTTGATGCATGGTTGTTTGCATTTTGCAATTCCACTAATTACAAAAGGTGATTTTAGTTCTCATATACAGAAGCAACATGAATGTCAGGTCCTGTGGCACAGAACAAAGAGAGAAGCACTTTTGAGGTAAGAATCTATTTTACAAGGATGGTAACTTGCTCAACCCTGACCCAGCACTGGCACACAGCCCCATTCTTTAGGCATAGCACTTGTTACAGAAAGCCACGTTTTTTCACACAAAGACGACCCATATAATAACACACTCCTCCCAAAGAGGTTGATGTGCTCATCATGTGGCTGCAAACCCAACTCAGCAAGTCAACCACAAAGTGGCTCATGGCTGGAGATGCCTCCAAGCTGTAGGAAATCACTACTTCTGGACAGGCATTTCTACCAGCGGCTGAATTAATGCTTTGTTTCCTACAAAGCGGCACCAGGCATCCTTGCACACTTCAGTGACCCCAGCTCCTCCATACGCTTCATCTTTCACCCTGTGCCATCTCTACTCTCCTCCACTTTTCCTAACCTCACAGCCCCAGCAACTTCACCTCCCATTCCCTATAGCCGAGCAAGATGACCAGTGACCTGCAGATCACACACACCGGCCAGACAACAAAACACAACAAGTGACTGGGGAGCTGACCCCAAACTAGCTTCTCCACCAGCCAAGAAGCTGTTTCCACAAAAAAAGCAGCACCTCCAAGCCCTTTACCCCTCCACAGAAGCCGTCACTGGCAGGCCGAGAAATTCCAGCTACGTATCTCAGTGCTGTTTACCCACAGAGAAAGAGGAACAAGGCAAGGCCATCAGACCTTTTTATGACCTTCTACAGAAGCCCTACAATAAAAGTTTTCTTCCAGCAGTTTCTCCACAGCAAGAGCTAGAGGCATCCCGGGACTCCAACCCAGTACAGAAAACAGGGAAGAAGGGGTCAGAAATCAACATATGCAACTTCAGAATTTATCTTAGTGCTCTTTTGCTTTCCTTACACACACAGGAGTTCTCTAACAGCCTGTTCTGCCTGCTCTTCAACCCCACAACACCTTCTAGTTCAACAAGCACACAAAAATCTTCGCACACAAAGGCCTCTCAGCCCATCCTGGATTTCCATCCCACAACTACAAGCACACCTCTAAAAATAGCTCCCCTAACACCACAAAAAAAATCCATACCTTTACCCACACACACTCCTCCTCACTACTCCCTCACTTCCTGGAAGCCTTTATATCTACTCTGCTACCAGTCGTTCGCTCAATCTAGGTCAGGTGCTTTGCTATTACAGCTCCCAGCTTTAAAGAGCCAGGCTTCAGGTGCACAAGGGTTTGATGGAATACGCTCTTCCCAAAGCTAGGACTACACAGAACCCTTAGGAAGTGGGTCAAAGAAGTTCTTGTCAGCTTCTAGGGAAGCAAGAAGGCTTCACAGATGGGCTTGGATGTTTATTACAAAGAAAAACTGTCATCTATAGTGGCAGTGAGCAGCTGGGGAATAAGAGGACGTAGAAAGAGGATCTTTTCTAAAGCCTGTCTAAACTTGCACTAATTCAACCTAAGAATCCGAGCAGTAACAACAGAATGAATAATAATATTCATGCCTCATTAGGTAAAAGATTCACGTGGCTGTGTGCGCTGGAAGGAGCTGGAGGGCAAGGACATGGGTGCCATGCCCTGCGCAGCACTGAAACAGCATCGCTGTTGGCTCAGAAATCCTGCTGCCGGGGCATCCAGCAGTCCCCTTCAGACAGGAGGTCACGTTCTGCTTGGGTTCAAGAGCAGGAAAGCAGGTGATGATGAGCATCAGTGTGCGGGCTTGGGAGGAGGGTGGAGAATCTGGGCAGCAGCCAGAGCTGTGCCAGCAGGTTGTTTGCTGTGGACACAGCAAAGCTTGAGACTGGGCCAAACACACATTTAATCAATATGTTTCAGACCAGAAACTACTTCTGAGTCTGAGAAGCCATTACTATTCCTAGTCCATGTCCTAGTGTCTTTCCTTGGCCTTTGAATGTGACAACCTTGATAGGTTTGGGCACATAAGGCTTTGTTCATGGAAAAGTTAATAAGAACTGCTCACATATGACTGCACGAGATACCTGTGGATAGGGTGGAGAATAAAATCCATTAGTGAAATGCAAAAGCTGCCGTGCTGAATATCTGAGAAAATTTGTATTCTACCCTCACGTCAAAAACACCCAGAGAGCTGAACACTTTAAGTCTTGCAGTGGCGTGTGGATGAACATTGACAGACCCACTGGTATAGTCAAACAAGAATGGAGCAGAAGGTAGAGCTCCTGTCCTGCAAGCTCTGATATCACCTCTGTCAGGCTGGGACAGATCCACGGTCTGCTGAAGCTTCTCATGAAAAGCTGAGAAATTAAGAAGGAGATTGGGAGAGAATGAGCATGCTCAGCCTGGACAGAGAAGAACAGCACTAGCAAGGCATCCACCTGCATTCAGGGCTCAGATGTGATACTCACACTCCCACATTTAAAACTCTCACCACCGGTCTCTGGGCCACTCAGTACAACTCCCTCAGCATCTTTTCAGTTGGCATCACTCCAGCGTGTACAAACAATGCAATATTTATTGGGATGGAGAGAGGCTGACTCTACAACCCGGTGGCTAAAGCACTCAGCTGAGATGGGCAGTAGTAAGTTTGGAGCATCTCTGTTCCAGTGGCAATTACTGATGTGAAGTAAACACTGTCAGCAACCAAAGCACGCGAGACACCCAGCTCAGAGCAGGCAAGAGCCCGGGGGGTGGGTCATTCTGCTGCTAGGGGAAGAATGAGCTTGTTTCTCTTGTCGGAAGAGCAAGGACTTGAAGGCAATGCTCCAGTTCATCACTAAATACTTTGCCCACCAGACTGGTGTTTATTCAGAGCCTTGGTTTTGACCAGAGTTTCCACCCTAGAGCCACACAATGCTTTTCTGTGCTACAAACTACAAACAGAAAATGGACAGAGGAAGATTACTGATCACGCAGCCATTCCAGCTCTTGAAATATTGCATAGACTGAGACATCACTTGCTCTTCCCATGTGCTTAATTAACCCTGCTTGACAAGTAACATGAGCACAGAAAACAACCAAGTGAGATTGCGCTGCAGGTTCAGATCTTGCATCTCTGGGGAGATACATAGAAGAAAAATTTTATTAGAAGAGAAAAATCACTGAGATGTTTGTATGGACTCCTCTCTCCTTTTCTCAGCTTTAACAGACAATCTTAAGACTTTTGTCTTCATATCTGCAGCACAAAGTAGCTGCACAGATTTGGTTTTCCTTCAACAACTGCCTACATCTCCCAGTCATAAAAGGCTTGTGATGTGCGCCTCATATCCCTAGGATAGGATTAACCCTTCCATGATGATTACAATGTAGAGATTTTAATAAACCCAGGAGAAGATACATCCATAAATCATCAACTAAAAAAAAAGAAAAAGAAAAGAGAGAAAGAAAGATAGAAAGAGAGAAAGAAAGATAGAAAGAGAGAAGGAAAGAAAGAAAGAAAGAAAGAAAGAAAGAAAGAAAGAAAGAAAGAAAGAAAGAAAGAAAGAAAGAAAGAAAGAAGAAGCCAAATCCATTCCTGCCAAAGGCAGTGATAAAGCACCTACTGTTCTGCATAGACTTATAATTTGGCTTAACAAACCTGTAAGTGTGTGGGAACGTTCACCCACTCCAGTTTAGCACAGATTTGTAACATTTTCAATGAAACAACTTACAGTTCGTGGAAATGGCAGGAGCTTTCTAAAGAAGTTTCACTTTGAAAACCAGAAGACAGTTTTTTCTTAATCTTTCCAGCATAGGTTGAAAATAGAAAACACTTCGTGACTTGTAAAGATCGTCAGTGTTATTCTATGATAAACCCCTTTACACTTCAGAGTGACAAATGTGCTGATGTTAAAATGGCTTCAGGATCAAAGGCAACACTGCTCAATGGTGCTTGGGACAAAAATCAGGGGTTAATTCTTCCTTTATCACCAAGGCAGAGCCAACAAGGTGGAGACTGTGCTTTTAAAAACTTACACTACTTGGTAACAACACCAGTGCCTCCCTTTGGAGTGATCTGGGCAAAACCTGAAGGTGTGGGTGAGGTACTGGGTGCTGTAAAGTGGAATTAATCTGTTAGGGAGAAGGACCAATACAAAGCCTCTAAGGTCCCCTTACAAAGCCAGGGTTATATAGGAACAGACAAACAACACGCAGACACTACCTACTGCTGCTTCAAAGACCATCTCACCATCTCTACCGAACCAGAACTACTTTCCCCCTTCACTAGACCATATGTTCACAACTAGAGAAGGCATTTCCCCAGCTCAACCATTACCCTGGGTCTAAACCTCTGCTTTGCTCACAAACCCAGCCTTGCCTTGCTGGCCCGTCCCAAAACCTATGGAGATACGGTTAACGGCAGGAAGATCAACATGCATGCACGGTCCTAATGTTTTCTTCAGTAGAAATAATTCAAACAGAAGGAGACTAAGCAAACACAGTGTAGGTGGGCAGCCAGCACGAGCAGCTGTATCTCTGAACAGGCGATTTCAACTCACTGACCCTGAAGCTCTTTCTGGAGCTCTCACTTACACACTTTTTTCCTGATGAATGAGGTTGTGAGAGTTGCCCACTGGTATGGACCAAGCTTGGAAGCTAAAGCAACCACTGTTCAGAGGCTCTAGCTTTTGGCAGCAAGACTAATATTGTATTTGTTTGCATAATTTAGTATCTACGTGTAAAATACATATGGATCCATATTTATCCATCCTTTGAACATGCACCAGGATTAATGAATTTGGGCATGAAAGATGCTCCAGATCATTAACAGCGGGAGAAAAAAATCAAACCAAATATTACCCGTTTTTCCTACAGCGATGAAAAATGGAAGAATGCTTTTGAAGCTATTCTTCTGTTTTCTTTTGAAATAAGGTAATTGGGCTCATTACCATAAAGCCTGCAGGTAAATTATTTTCCTGTGCAAGTTGATTTCAGTTTTTCGGAAGAGAAACGTAATCGTCTACACCCAAAGTCTGCTTTGTAGGGTCCTTGATATACGCTGGAGCAGCGAGAGAGCTGAAAGGCGCACGAGCCTAAAAGGTTACTCCCTTCTGACACTTCCTGGGAAAATATCACAGAAGTTCATCTGATTCTAGAGATAATTCTGAGTGTTTGGCAGTCCCTTCCTGTCTTGGTTTACAGGCACCCTAAGTTTGCTGCTCTTCTGCGTCTAATGCAAGAACCATGTCTTGGGCAGCTGGGCAGGGCTGGCCAGAGTGATGAAGCATTCTTGTGAAGATGGCATTGGGAGGTTCGGCTTGTACTTGTTGTCACTGACTGTATTCTCCTGATTGTCAGGGTCAATGCCTGTTTGTTTACGTGTGGATCTTCCAAACAGACACAAGCCCTCACAATGCCAGGTGGCCGACTGCTTTTGTGTATTAGACCAGAAGCAAAAAAAAAAGAAGTAAATGAATGAACACAACTCACCAATCTCTCTGACATGGGTGTCTTGTCTCCATCCGGCAAATGCTGTTCCAGAGCCAGCACGATACAATTGGCTATGATTGTAGCTAAAATCATGTATTCAAATGGAGTGGGGACCAGAAGTTAAAGAAGACACTAGACAACGCAAGGAGAACCTCACCCGCTGCTACATGAACAGCTACATCAGTTGAGCATTCTGAGACCCCTTTGGCTTTTTTGAAGACATTTAGTATCCTTCGCTTCCTCGGGTCTATCTGGGGTGTCTTTGGAGGAAAAGTAGGAAATTGGCTCTTTTCTTTGAAAGTTAGTGACTTCGAATCCGAGCTACTCAAGGGATTAGCAAGCAAGAAAGCAAAGGTCCAAAGGAAACCAGAAGCTATTAATAATTATCATTTTTAAATGAGATTGATAGGCTAAACTGCCCCAAAACAGATTCGACAGCTGAATGGCATCTGCTGAACTGTTTCTCAGAAATTCCCCAGCATTTTAGGTGAGCGCACAGTGTAAATATGTGGTGGGCTAGAAAACTTCAATTCAGTGTGTCTCCACCGGACCAAGACGTGGATTCCGGCTGGATTGCAATGCCCGCTCCTGACGAAAATAAAGAATTTTACTACCCCAGAACCTATTGGGAGATAAGAGGGAAGTGATCTCCCGGGACAGCTGCAAACCCAACCCAGGTACCCCCTTGACCAGGTGCCGTCGACTCCAGCCCTGAGTCGTGCCGAGTCCCTGAGCTCCCAGGGCGGAGCCGCACCGCGGCCGGGCCTCAGGGTGGGCAACTGCTCCGCTCAGCACCGCGGGGTCTCTGCTCAGCACCGCGGGGGGCTCTGCTCAGCACCGCGGGGGGCTCTGCTCAGCACCGCAGGTCCCTCGGCCCAGCACGGCCGGCAGCTCCGCTCAGCACCACGGACAGCTCCGCCGACAGCTCTGCTCAGCACCGCGGACAGCTCCGCGGACAGCTCCGCTCAGCACCGCGGACAGCTCTGCTCAGCTCCGCGGGCCGCATCCTGCCCCCGCCCGCCCCCGGGAGGAGCGGCTGGTGGCCCTGCTGGTGGCTCTGCTGGTGGCCAGGGTTGGCCTTGAGCCCCTTCCCCACACTTCACGAGAAAGACGCAGCCGAGTCCCCCAAGAGCCAGGAGCGGGACCGGCTGCGTCTGGCCTGGCGGGGGATGCGATGCTCTGACTTCAGAGCTTGTTTATTCCGACTCGAATGCAGGGAAGGAGCTACGGCTGAGGAGGTGCAGCAATCCCTGCCCTGTCACAACACGGACCGGGAGATCAATACGTGTGTGTGTTCAGGGGGAAGGGACTGGAAGTGCCTGCACACTACTGGTGTATTTTTTTTTTCCTGTTAGCCCCTCGAGAAGTGCAAGCGGAGGAAACCTGAAGGGGAGCTGGCCTCTGTGGCAATTGAAAGTGTTGCTAGGAGGCTGGGAGGAGGCCTGGTTGCTGCTAGCTGAGGATTAATAGGTGTGTGATATCAAATGAAAAGAAAACAACCAGCTCCCTTGAGATCACGCGTGTAATGTACACACACAGAGACACACACACACTGTATCTATTCGCTGGTCATCTCAAAGAGTCTGCTTCCCTTTTCTCATGGCTTACAAACCTGCTGTGTGCATCATTACAAGCAAAGCCCCCTTCTGAGGAAGATCTCTGCAGCTTACTTGGCCTGGGAACTGGTTCGGAGACAGAAATCATCTGCCCCTTTCCTGATACAGCAGATGATCATTTTCTCCACTCGCTGCCTCCCTCTGCCATGAAGCTTCCTTTTCTTTTTTTTCTTTTCTTTTTTTTTTTGTAGGCTACACACCTAATCAGAGTGATGAGATTCATGTGGATTCTAATGGATTCAGGAGGTGAGGCACTAAAACCCTGGCTGCGATGATTGCATTAATGGGATTCACAAGGTACCTCGGGTACCAATGTCCCTACTATCGATGCAGCTTTACCGCTAAGGTGTCACCATTTTTATCCCACATTCCTCCTTCTATTCAGAGTGAGAAAGAAGAGTTGAAAGGCTCTAGGATGGAAACAAGAATCAGGATTCATCAGCATGACTCTCACAGAACCCTTTGCGTTTGGCTTGAACTATAGGAACTAAATCTCTGCATCTGTGTACCTCAGCCCTGCACACACACTGAAATGCACGTATGTCTGGCTCACACCCCTGCCGTACTCGAAGCCCACTCCGCCGCTCCCACAGAAGCGATTTCCTCTGCTACCCAGCCACACGGCCGAACATTATGTCGGACACACGGCTCCATGGCACACACACCCATTACACACACCGGATCACACACGCACATCTCCGTCAGCACCAGACACTCACCCTTAGCTGCCATCCCTCCCCACCTTCCCCACCGTGCCCACACACCCTCCCCGAAAGGATATGGCCATTCTGTTATTCTCTTGGCGTATTTCCGTATAACATTATCTTCACTGAAGATGAAGAGGGATCTGTTGACTGTGAAGCAGTTCTGTTTGACAGGGATGGGGTTGTAGAGAGCCATAGTCCTGGCCCTCTGAGCCATCGACTGCTTGTACATCCTTTGGCCGGCTTGGGGGCCACCTTGCCGGCTGCTCCCTCTTCCAGCCCCGGCCGGTCCTCCACCTCCATAGCGGGTGGGCAGATCATCCCCAAACCGAGCCATCCTCGCAGTGCACGGAGCCGGGCGCTACAATCCAAACTGGCAGCCGAGGCGAGAGGAAGACGCATCACAGCGCGCAGCACTTCTCCCTCCGGGGGCTTCAGTTGCGGGAGAGGGATTGATGGCAGCAAAACAGAGAGAGTGAAAAATAAAAGGGAAAAAAAATAAAAAGAAAAAAGAAAGAAAGAAAAAAAATTCCTTTCCTTCACCCCCTCCTCTTCCCCGCCGCTCTGGCTGCCCGGGGGGAGGAGGAGGAAGGCGCCGGGGCTCCGCTCACCTCCCCGCACAGGGACCGGCTCTCCGGCCCGACCTCATGGCCGGGCTGCGGGGGTGGCCGGCTGGATGCGGGGGTGGCCGGCAGGTCCCTTGCTCTGTGGCCGGCGGGGCGCTGGGCTGGGAAGGGGCTGNGCGCCTGCGCCCCCCTGCCCAGCTCTGCCTCTTCCAGCCGCTGCCCCCATGGGTGCCCCCAGCAGCAGCACAGATCCCCACACCCCCTCTGGGCCAGCGGCAGCCCCGGGGGCAAAGGAGGAGCGGGGTGGGGGGAAACGGGAGGGGACTGGGGGTGCGGGGCAAAGGGGGTGCTCGTTCCGGGTCCCTGGGCCCCCCTGCTCTGGTGCGGGTTCAGGGAGGGGGTGCACAGAGGGATAAAGTGGTGCAGCGCTGTGAGCGCACAGGCTGGCTGCAAACAGGGAGCTGCACCCTTCTGGACAACTTACTTTGTTTCTCCTTGGTTTGAATGACTCCTGCGGAGCACTGGATACCTCTAATCCCGTATTTATGGATGAAATCCTTTAATCCTGTTTCTGCCAACACCCTCTGTTGCTCCCATCCACCCCAAGCCAGCGAGCTAACTCCTCCTCGTTCCTGGAGCGCCTCACGTCAACGCTCACTGCAGTAGCTGCTCAGGAGGTGCTTCTGCGTTCTGGCTAAATCAGCAATACAACCTATTAACTTTTAGAAGGGACCCTCCGGAGAAGGCAGGGGCTGTCAACAGGGGGACATTTGCACTTCCCCCACAGTCAGGAAAGCCTGGACTCTGCTGCTAATGTGTTTTTTGCCTTAGTCATCCAAGCTGTCTCAGTTCAAAACCAGCCCACCAGCGAGGCAAGCCTGTAGCAATAACATCTGCTGGCTTCAGGAGACAGCAAGAAGGCTGGCGACAGCCACGAACGGCACAAGTCAGGGCTGCCAATGTCCAAAGGGTGACTCTCCAGAAGAAACCGGCTTCTTACCCAGGGGGTTGGTAGCTGAAGGGATTTCTCATGCTGCAGCACAGCCAGAAGATACCCTCAGAGGCAGCTCTGCTGAGCCAGGAGCAGCACGAATTCAAGGAGCCATAGAGGGAGGAAGGTGCATCACACCCTCCTGCCTTGAGGGTCAGGCACCATCCACTCTGACATGGCCAAAGCCGCCTGGTTCCGCAATCCCTGGCAACCAGTACAGCAAGAGGCAGCTTCAGTCTGCAGGTTGCCTTCCCGTGCACGTGCTGGGAATACGATAAAAGAGGAGTTTCCCTCAACCCCAGTTTTTGGTAATTTGCAGGTTAAAATGAATCCTGGAATCTTTGAGAAAAACTCTGCCTGGAGAAGGAGGGTGAAGGCTTTGGGAACGGAGGCCTCATGCATCGGCTGCCGCCAGGTTGCTCCAGCTCCTGCTGCCTTAGGATCCCTCTTAAACTCAAACAGACCCTGGGTAGAGATTATGAGAATGTTTCCTCTGCTGAGTCTTCACCCCCGACAGCACTGCCGAGCTGATCCGAATAGTCAGGTCATCAGGGAAAGTTCCTTTACTTTATAGAGGGAGAAGGAGGGAGCAGAGAGCACACAGCTCGTAGATTGACCAGAGCAGGAGAATTTGCTTTTCTCTTCAAAGTTTCCCCTGAAAACATTTTCATTTTCATCCTCATTGCATTCTTTTTCTATAATGAATTTATCTTTTCATCTGCAAATCAAGTTTCCCCCAGCTGATTTATTTAGTTGCCTGAATTTTTCACTTCTCTAGTTCTGGCCACTCAATCTAATATATTCTGTGGTCTTACATATTTCGGCAGAAAAAATCTTGCTCTCTTAGGTAGCCGCTGGAAGGGGAAATGCCATTTTAAATAATCCCCCACCTCTTCTGATGGAAATCAGCATCTGGAAAAAAAGAAATACATTGGCTTCCACAAACCTTCACCTCTGCATCCTCCTGTGCTTACAAGACGGGGGAGCAGGCGGCTCTGAGAAGTCAAAAAAAAAAAAAAGAATGTTGTCTTCTGTGTCTTTTGCATGAGGCGGTTTTGAGAATCAGGTAGAACTCTGACCCCCACATCCCCTTCTCTCCTCCCAGAGCCACCAAATCATCCCACCTCTCCCAGGAACACACTGCCCACTGCAGCACTGCAGTGAAGTCAGCAGCCGGGGTGGTGGGGGTGTTTGTGATGGTGAGAAAATGATGCGAGCATGTCATGAGGATGTTCTATTAA
>WEIS01052272.1:13440-29312 GCA_013389965.1 Todus mexicanus | reverse complement strand
AGCTCAGGAGCAAAAAGAGTATTTCTGAAAATCTCTTTTGGGGGGTGTCTTGCCAATGCAGATTGCAGGCAATGGCAAAGCTAGAACTGGAATGACAAGAGAAAAGTAGAAATTGCCTTTGAAACAAATTTTGAGATTAAATTACAAAAATTAGGCTTCTTTAAAGCTGTTGAGGTTAAATATCACGTCATTTTGCATGTCAGCTACACAGATACTTATGCGTGTATTTTGAAATGCAATTATAGAAGTTCAGTATTTGATATGCATTTGGGTTTTAACATCAGTTTTCACAGCAGGAGTAAAGTTGAGAGAGCAGAACCACAATCTCTGAAAACTGCCTTTTCATAGGGACTTCATATTGAAATTTCTCCTGTAATTAACTTATCTGGATACACAAAGAGTTATTCTCAAAGAAACTGCACTTCTTTTGATTGTCCCAGTAGTAGCAAAGCTCCTTTTTTTTTTTTTCCTTCAGGAATTTCTTTGTATCTGTTCCTTCCTACGAGGTTCTTGAAGGCCATTTTTCATATAAACCAACTTCAGTCTGTCAAGCACCAGAGTCACAGGAAACCAAGGTTCCAGAAATCCTGTAAGGTCCTCCCACTCAGTATTGCCTGGCAAGCCAATTAGCTTGATATTTTTATCTCTAACCTGATTTGGAACTAATTGTAAATTACTATTTTACCATTCTGTTTTCTGTGATAAATGCCCTACTCAATTATTATTAAATCTACTCCTAGGACAGCTAAATCTCGGTGTATCTATGCGATACTTCTGTGGCTCTGCAATCTAAGGAGGATACAGAAGCAAACTCTCATCCTGCTTCACTGATGCTTGATCATGGCCCAGAGAACAGAAGGATGTGTTCACTCCTTGAGACAGTGCAGGATTTTCTAGCACGGCCTTCACTGTGGTAGAAGTAACTTTCTGAATGAAGGTTCATATCAGTGGTTTAATATCTATCAAGTTGCCTTCAAAGCAAAGCCTTATTTTACACTAAATTAAGGAAGTTGGAGCCAGTTCACGTTTTACTCCAGCTCGGTGTTCTCTGTTTTTATTTTATTATTTTTTTTATTATGACAGACCCTGAGATTAAAAATAATGAGAACTTTTATTTTAAAGGTTGAGATGCATTTTTTAACATGGAGTATATCTTCTTTTGATGGAATTTTGAAGTAAATCTCTCAGTTGTTCCCACTTACTTTGCCTCACATCACTGAGTTGTGTCAGAGCACAGGAACTGGATTCCTTCTTGTTAAAACTAAACTAGAATATGGAATACCCTTCAAAATTCCGTTTAGCAGTTGGAGCACGTTAGTTCCTGGGTCTACACCAGAGCTTATCCAAAGTGACATATATTGTAGATGCTGGATTCTCGGCACCAACTGTTTTGCTGTGCAGGTGTTCTCCTGTCTCACTTCACAGTGCAGGAACGCTGAAGTGACAGGAGGCATGTGAATCTTGAACAGAAAGTATTGCTGTGGTCTGAGAAGGCTCTTGCTTGCCCCAGTTTTGGCAAGTTTATTGGAGTTGGAGAAGTAGGATCAGAGAAGTAAATAACTCTGCTCCTTACTGTCTTTCCTCTTCTCTGTTTCTGTTCCGACTCCTCGCCGCAGGATCTGAAGATCTTGCCAGTTGTTTCAGGCATGCTCCTCTTACTGTCTGAGATACGTTACCTGGGTCCCAAGAGGCCCGTGCACAGGCCACTGACCAAAGCAGTTGGAAGTGCAGTTTGTGGTCTTTTTAGTGTGTACCCTAAGGAACAATATCTGTCTAGCTACAGCTAACAGGAATCATTTTACTCACCCTCAACCAGAAGGACCCCTGAGGAAGGATGGAATACGCTGGCAATCACAAGGACTTTCCAAGTCTACTGCTTCCTTACAGATCTTAGATACCTTGCTTCGTGTAAGCACTGAAAGAAAATGCAAGAATCATCTATGTGGATTTGATCATCTGCATGTGAGCTTTTTGTGTAACTCCAGTGCAGTCATTCAAGCAAACCCTTCTCTTCCACAGGCAGCTGAGTTCATGGAGTCATGTATTGAAAAGTCTCACAGAAAAGTGAACTTTGTGCTCCAAATCACCGAGATGATGCCTTTTCCATTAGCACTTTAATCAAGGCTTTTGCTACAGTAAATGTTTAGCACTGTAAGTAATTGGTGAAGACTGTTGACCTGGTAATACTGTGGTAGGTTCAGCCTAATCTGAAAACAATCCCTTAAAACATTTACTGCATTAGCTGACCCAATGAATCATCAGAAAAGCAAAGCTTAATCTGAATGTTGTGTGCAGCAAGTAGAAATATGCCTGGAATACTTCAGAAGGGCAACACTGAGAAGAAACAAAAAAAAAGCCGCTCAAAGTGGAGCATTTTCTGTGCTGTTCAATGGGAGCTGTCACACAGAGACCCCCTCAGTCTGCTAGTGAATATCCCTTTGGCAACAGGAACCAGTAAGCAGGTGTGAAAACACTGTAACTGCTTTTAGCATCACAAAGGAATTTTTTTTTATTGGGAAATGTGCACAAAATCAGGATTTTATTGGAAATTCATCATCTGCCTTCTGGATATCTGAGGTTTAGCCTCTTGGTAATTGATTCAAGGACTGTATG
Organism: Todus mexicanus; assembly: GCA_013389965.1. Taxonomy (NCBI): domain Eukaryota; kingdom Metazoa; phylum Chordata; class Aves; order Coraciiformes; family Todidae; genus Todus; species Todus mexicanus. The sequence goes on along the minus strand of WEIS01052272.1, from coordinate 26,699 downwards.
ATTCAAAAGCCATACACGATTAGGAAAGCTGTTAGAGATTCCAGAGTATTAAGAAATCCTCTCCTTTCCTTGAAGCAAAGAGAAGCTTGAGGAGCCTATGAAAGGCTGGTCGCCTTAGCAAAGAGAGGTGTGTGAAGGCTGGAGCAGAAGCTGGTGGATTGTTTTGCAGTTTAATTAATTTGCTTGGGAGAGAGTCTTGGGCTGAGAGTCCTTGGGTGCCAGCCCTGCCCAGGGCTTTATTCTGCCAGGGAGACAGGAACGTGACTACAAACAGTCTGCCAAGGGCTGTGAGGCCCCATCAGCTTCACACCCCTTGGCACAGGAATCAAGACTGAGCACTGATGATAGAGAGGAAAGAGCAAGTGTACAGACAGTGAGATGACAAAACAAACAGAAGTAATGATTAAGTAGATATCATTTGAGTTGTGTATTTTAAAAAACTGCTAATATCTGTGAATTTCACTAGTCTGGGTTGAGCATCTCTCCTAAACCTCTGCTTGTTGAGCCTTCATTTCCAGGATTTATTCAGCCATTCCAATCTCTGAGCAGGTTCAACCAGCTGCATTTCTTAAATGAACAGGTAAACCTGTAGTTCTCTCTTTCATACCAAATGCAGATGGTATTGCCCACTGAGGATAAGCAGAGTCTGTCAATATGCCAGTGAGAGTTGACGTGGCCATAGCATTTTATGATTTATTAAGCCTGAAAGTTTCAAACTACAAAAATAGGAAAATTCACAGGATCCAAACAGCTAAAACATTTTTTTCCTGCCTGTGAAAATTCCAAAGAAACCATGTTATGTGGAGATCTTTTTTTTTAAATCTTTCGGGCAATATAATGAGGTTTCTCTCCTTTGACTCATGCACAAATGAAATTCTCTACGAAATAGGATGCAAAGAATGTTTTTAACTTTTAGAAATGTTTTTTTGTATAACATAAGCATCATGAAAAGCCACATGTAGTGTCTAGCCATGCAATTTTAAAATAAGACCTATATGTGCTAGTATATTCATACAAATGTATTTTAATTTTCAATAATTTTCAATAGTGAAAATAAATTTGAGTAGGATCACCTACTTAATAGTTTGTTCTATAGAAAATGGTAGCAATAACCTCCCATGAAAAATATGAGTCTAAGAATTTCACCTAAGAATTACCTCAAGACTGTCCTTTCTGGTTGAGCTAAGGAGCGTTTCTTCCAGTGTCAGCCAACCTAGATTAAAAAGCTGAAGCAACAAAGAATCTTTTACATCTTCTGGTAAGTTGTGCCAATTTACTCCCGTGATTAAAAATCTGCACCTATTGCAGTCTGAATAGGTCATCAGCATCAAGCCTTTCATCTTGGAATGTCTTTGTCTGCTGGATTTAAAGAGCTATCGGAAATCTCCTTGTGTATATGCATATAGACACTGATCGTATCGTATCTTACACTTCTCTTTGATAGAGCTCAAGAGATTGATCTCTTTAAATCTCCGTATTAGGAAGATTTTTTTTTTCCAGACCTCCAATTATTCTTTTGGCACAGTGTGTTACAATATGAAAGGGATGCAAAACTTTGTGGTAAGATTAGCTTCATGCAAATTAGTTAGAAATAATTGTTTCCCTTTTCATCTGAATCCATCTGAGCTCCATGTTGCTCTCACCAAGACTTGTAGCAGTATGAGGTTTGCTATGATTAGTCACATAGCTGATTATCATCTCATTGCTTCATTCAAGTTGTCTGGACTGAGCTACTGCTCATGACAGTAGTAAAATCTTCAGAGTGTTGTATTAATCTTTAATAGATCTGCAAAGCCCAGGATGCACATCAGTGGTATTTTAGGAATGACAATTACCATTATATTTTTCAATATTATAATACTCCTGTCCCAATAGCATTTTAGCTAACATACTTATATGACATAACGTGGGAAGCCTCCTATGATTCATGTTCATTGTAAATAGAAAACTTTTTTAATATTTCAGCAAATAATCCTAGAGAAATTAGGCATCTGTGGATTGTAAAGATCTGAATTAGTGAAAGCAATTTCTGAAAGTATATCAGATGTCTTACAGCTTCAGAATGCAAAGATCCCTGTGTGGGATTCATCACTATTTTATAGCTTGCTTTAGTAAGTCATATGGCCTTGGTTAGCTTCTGAATCAAATATTTCCTAGGCTGTAATTCCCATAAACACGTGTTTAGAATAAAATGTAAAAATGTGTCTTCTTAACTTCAGGTAGCTCAACCTGTCTGTCTTTGTTGTAGGCAAGCTAATTTAGTATGTAAATGTTTCTTGCAGTTCACAGTATTTTTATAGGATCACTTCCAGTTTAATATTTCTATTACTACAAAAAGTTCACAGCTGCTCTTGGCTATGATCAGTAGACGGTATATTGGCTTCAGAATTATTTTCTAATACTGTGCTAAATTTCTTCTAAAGTGTTCATAAGAGAGTATTCTTACATCAGTCATGTTCCATGCTTGGGAAGAACAAGTCAGTTCCCATACAACCCGCTTAATGTACATTGCAGGTACATGTCCAGGCTCCTGGACCAAATCTAACCTGTTACAGCAGCAAAAAGCCAGGCAGGTGGTACTCCTTGTCTGGTTTTGTCACGGTTGCATGATACTCAATGTATTTAATAAAAAAATGGGGTAAAATGTTCCAAATAAAATACTTATTTTATTACAATAGCAATCCAATACAAGATAAACCTTTTTACTGTGTAACAAGGTCTTTCTAATCAACACTGGACTGACTGGCAGTGATCTAACAACTACTGTGTATTCTCTTTGTTTTTCTCAGCTACACAAGCAAAGTTTCTTCATCTCTTCTCATGTGATAGATCTTCCATTTCCCTAATTGTTCTCATAGCCCTTCTTTGTACTCGCATTAATCTTGCTGGAAGATATGAAATATTAATACGTAAAATACTCCCAAGTTTTCACTGAGTTTTTACCGAGGCTTAAGTTGAGCAGTCTGTTTTCAGTGGAAAGATTTGTCCTAGTATCATGCTTGCTGGTTTTCCCCCTTGGTTGTGCCACAGATGGGGCTGTTAGCCATCTTGTGATCAGCCCCACACAGGCTAATCCCTCCTCAGTCATTTTCAACGAATGAATCTTAAGCTTATAGAAGACATAATTTCTTAGAGCATGGTTTTCCATTTTGTCCTGTTAGCATTTATCCCATGCTGATTGCTCTGTGATTAAAATTACCTATTTCTTCCCAAGATACTCTGATCTTCTACTGATCTTCCACATTGTATTGCAGTCAGTTTATATTAATATAGTTTCTGGGGTTTGTGGAAATACTGTTAATGTAAATACTGTGTGAAAATACGATCTCAGAAAGAACCCCTGGGGGACTCCACACCCACTGGCATCTCTAAAACAGCCAGATCCCTTACTAAGATCTTTCTTCTCTACCTTGTGTACTTAGCCTCACTGAATCCTAGGTAGACTTCCTGTCGATTATCATATATATAGTTTTTACCTAGAAAAGTAGTTATTTTATATTTAAATAAAGCTTGTGTTTTGCCACATTTTCTGTTTTCCCTTCAGCATTTCATTCAAAACACTTGAGAACTTTGCCTGCTGCAGTTGTCGGACTAATAGGGAAATAGTTGCTTGGATCATCTGTTCTGCCTTCTAAATGCGAGTAATGAATCTGTCTCATTTTAAGACTGGAATCAAAAGATGGAATACATTACAAATTTCTGATTTCAGAACAGGACACCGTGGTATTGAGATATTTTAGAATTTGGAGCTGTATACTGTGAGGTTCCCAGTTAGGTTGTACTGAATTCTTTGACCTTTGCCTCCTACACATGATTCTTATCACATGTACTCCAAATGGCTGGGGTTAATTAGCCATTCAGAACTTGAACCTGCCACATACCCATAACTGAAAACTGAAAAAACCAGTTGGTTTGGGTTTTTTTTTCTAGATTACTTGTAATCTCAGTCTCATTTTCATTGCAATATAGTCAATGTAGTCTCACAGTTTGCCTTTAAAAAAAATCATTGATTTTATTGTCCTTTCCATGATTTAGTTCAAACTGATTTCTGGAAGTCCTGACTTTCTCACTTCACATTTTACACTTGTAGGATGAACCTATCTCTTCTGCCTTCATACCTTTCTAAAGGCCTTTTAGGTTTTTCATTTGCACTATTAACTTTATTTGAGGTGGTTCTTTGTTTGCAAACCATTCTTTCTGAGTTTCCTTGTTTGATACTCGAGTTTTAGAATTATTGATCTATTTACAAATTGAAAACATTCTAGATCTTCATGTTCATAAGTTTTTCTACCCAATTATTTTCAGTAAGCAGTTACCATAGTTACTCAAAGATTCTTCTACCATTCCATCTTATGTGCATTCATTCCAAGGGTGTTTGATCAACTCTTCTTTTGTAATGTCCTTGTTGCAAATCACAATCATACTCACAATAGTATCACTTTGCATGAATTTGTTAAACATTTGGGAAGGAAATCTGTCAGCTCTCACACTAAGGAGTATATGAATGCCACCACTAACAGGAACATTTATTTCCCAGTCTTTGTTTGGAAATTTAGTTCCTATATTAATACAGTTTCTAAAAGCAATAATATTAAAAAGTTTGCATATCAAATCCAATCCTAGAATGCTCTTGGAAGTCTTGAGCAAACTCATTTGCTCATCATTCTCCAAAAATATGTCAGCTCAAACAAATTTTGTTTTGTCCATGCTGCTTACATTTCTTTAACCTATTGTCCCTTTGTTTCATAACGCCACTATATTTGTATTTCTGCACTTTATTTCTGTAATTTATTTCTATCACTTTTCATTATCATTTTCCTTAGATGTTTTCATCGGGTTCTTTTAAATAATGCATTAGACATGCAGGTTAATTATTAGTTATTCAGAGAGCAATCTCACACAGAACAGTAACATATTTCACATACATCACATTGCTACATATTCTTATTTTATTAGTTATATATTTTATATTTTATTCTTTAGGGATAAGCTGTATTTCATAATTCCAACTATAAAATGTTATATTTATGTAATAAATTCCAGTCCTTGCTTCTTTATATGCACCAGTAGTAATTTTAATAACATGATTTCTTCAGCGGCTTGTGCGCCCAACTGTGTGTCTTGTTTGTTCCCTCAAAAGTTGGTCTAATAAAAGGTACTTACACTGACTTCATTATTTGTGAGAAAATGAGCAGTTTGCAAACAGCAACAATTATTATGAATCCCAGACTAACTAGTAAGGAATAGTAAATTTGTTTTAGTGGGTGAACAACGGATTTTACTGGGTTGCAGTAGAATTAGTATTAGTGGCAGATTACCTGTCCTCTAGAAATCCTGCCATTAGCTCCTCCAGACAGCAGCTTGGAATCTTAAATCTCTGCTGAATGCATCCTGTCTAGAGGGTGACAAGGAACAGCTGTCACGGTTCAACTCCAGCTAATACAGTCAAGCATTTTGAGAACAAAACAGTATTTTGAACTGCAGTAGGGAATGAGATGCATCAGACACCAGAAGAAAATGAATCATATTAACAGGAAAATGTAATAGTTGCGTCAAAGTTTGCACTCTACTAAACAGTAAGACATTTGTAGCAGTGTATGCTCAGTCTAAATTCCTGGAGATCCTTATCTATCACCAATAGGGAGGAAGAAAAAGGAATTATTAAAAAGTACCTAAATTTTACCCTCATAATCCTAACAGGTGCAATTAGTTGAGCAATGTGTTTGCAGTGTGTATTTGCACTCTGCTTGACAGGCATGTTGTATTTTTGTATTGGTTGCTGGGTTTAGTACTGCTAAACAAATATGCAAGTTTGTTTATCCTCTGTAGGAAGCTTGCAGGGGCCACAGCCGATCCCCAATGTGATGGTGGATAATTTATGAATCATAAATGAATAATGGATCTTCTGATTGAATCTATCCTTTATTATGTGTCACGTGTTGTAGCTAAAAGTATGCCTGTAAGAAATGGCTTCTGCAGACTCTTCCTCAGGTTTCCCCTCCCTTGGAAGGAATGAATGGGTTTAATGAAGTCTTCAAATTGACGTGGTTCTCAGTTCTCTCCATGCGGAAGATGGCCTACTTAATCTAGGTTTTTTCTCCTGCTGACTGGTGCAGTCACCTGATTCAGTCACTTCATGATACAAGGCCATTTCTTCCGGTTTTCAGGAAAGTGCCTCTCACACAAGCTGAGCTGTTTGCATGTTTGTAACGGCAAGGCAGCACCTTGAGGAGCTCTGGGCTAAGCCTTTGCTGCTTGAGTTTATGCAAGAGTTGTTCACTGAACTGAGGGGGAAATTATTTCAATCCATGTCCTTTTTGCTTAGTGAACCACTATCAGAAATGTACTTATCCTATTGCTAAAGTGTCAAGAACACCCATAAGGAAGAGTGAATTTTCAGCATTGCCTTGAGAAGACGTGTGGATGTCATCTAACTCTGTTTCTCTGCTTCTGAGTAGAAGATAGCTGGGGTATATTGAGAGCTCTCTGCCAATTTGGCTGCACTACATGATGACAGGAGGGTGTATTTGTGTCATTATTGATTACTTCCTTGCAGTGATAGCTGATGAGGTGTTCATGCTTTTGTTATTTAGATGAATCAGCTGCCGGTCACTTTGTGCTGATTCACTCTCCGAGCTGCATGCAAGTATTTGGATGGATTTACAGTAACTGCCTCCTTTTTACTCAGAGACATGCTGGTCTGTGTAATTGTTATACCTGACTAACTGTTCTGCTGTGAGGTAACAAAATACTTTACTTTCTTTTACTCTGCTCAAGAAGATTTTGGATTCATTACGTAGATCAAACCTTAAAATGAATTTATGTTGATTTTTTTTTTCTCAGTTACCCTCAATGACACATGTGAGTGTCTTTGGATGTAGCTGTGGTTTAGGCATTCATGAGACAAAAATTTGAGGAGTTTGTTTTATAGAAGACTGAAGAGGTTTTGGCGTGCTGGGAACACAACAAGAAGATCCCTCTTTCTCTTAAACATAAGAATATTGTAATGTCATTCACAGGGATTATATTTCAAATTAGTTTTGGAATCTGAAGCTCATATGAAAAATTATGTATCATCTACTTGTTAAGTGGAGAATCTCACTCTGGGCACATGACACGAGCAGTTAGAAATTTGATTTGGCTATCTGCTGAACTAATCACATTTTAATTGTTTCGATCTTACCAAAATTAAATTTATTTAAGCATTCTAATATTGATATGCTATCAAATTACATTATTTTGAATATACATCTATACAGTACTGAATTTGTCTAGCAAGAAAGAGTCAATTTTACAGTCAAACACACAGGACTTATTTTTTATATATATAGATTTGTATACGGACAGTGCAATGGTAGGAATTGTTAAATAATGTTTCTTGGGTATTGAGCACATTGCCATGACTGTATATTCTCATAACTATTGTTCTCTGGAGCTAAACTGGAATAGTTTGCCCACAGCTGAACTGTGTGCATTAGTATTCTGGTAAGAAAAAATAGGATGAATGTAGGTAAGTCCAGCACAACTTCAAATTACCCACCTCAGTATGTCTAAATTCCAGGTTTTCCAATTGTTTATGTTAGTTATGCTTATGTTCAGGTCAAAAGGTAACAGGCAGATCTAAAGCTGGCCCTTGAGTTGGTAGCTTGGCCAACATGGGCAGCCAGCGCGCGCTTCGTGGAATGGCAGAGGAGCGGCAGTGGGGGGGGTTTGGTGGCCTTTGGCAGAACACCAGAGGGAGGCTGGCTCGAGTGATGTGTGACAGAGGAAGACTTGGAGCTCTCGAAGACAGCAGGTGACGACCGTAGCCCGGAGCGCAGCGTGACGTTGTGCAGGTGGATGGCGTCATTTCCGGCGGCAGCACCACGGACAGCGGCCGGGCGCAGAAGCCAGCGGAGCCCTCCCCAAACAGCGCCCTTGGGACAGCGCGTTGGGTGCCCAGGCTGCTGGGACTAACCGGGGGAACCGAGGCGGTGGGGTAAGCGGCAGCACACCAAGAGGAAGGGATTCCTGCCTCCGCCTTTGAGCCAGTTCAAAATGAAGTACATCTGCTCACTTCTTCCTTTTGCAGATCTCCACAACGTATGCAAAGAAGGACATCGAGCAGTTCAGTCCTCAGCCACTGTTCCCTGGAGGTGTGTCAGATTGTTCTCTACAAATCAACGTTTGGTTGTCCCTGAAACAAAGCAGTAATGTTAGAGAGAGCACTTAAACCGCAAACCTACAAAACTCTGTATTCATTTGTGGAGATTTGACTACAGATTGATTAAGTGATAGCTAAAATCAGTTAAGGCAGCCTCTGGAATAGCAGCCCTGGTACATTTCCATGAGTGATGAAACCAGTTCTCTGATGTTTTCTCTCAATAGTATAAATTTCGTAGCATCAAAGAGATCTCTTTCAAGGCAATAAATAAATATATGGTAAGAAATATGTAAGGTCAGAAATGAAAAAAGACCGGAAAAGGCATGCTCACGAGATTTCGTAAATGTTTCTGAACTCTCATTTCAAAAAATAAGACAGGAGCTAATTACTACTTTTGTTGGGTTTCTTATATCCTGAACATGAAAAGAAATTAATAGGAAAAGGTATCAATTTGTCACAACAGTGCCAATTAGCGTTCTATGATTTCTCACTCTTTTAGTAGGTAATTTGCTGTAGTGAGAACATTAGGGATGTGAGAATGAGGCTTCAATAGTATTTTTCTCAAATTTCCTAATTAATTATGAAACACAAAGATTCAAATGAATCTTTTCCTTTTTTACTAATTGAAGAACAAAATACTCTGTTTCTTTACTGTCAGGAAAACATTTGCTCAGCATAATCGATGATCTATTTTAAATAGAGGTCCAGCTGACTAAATACTTGCCAGCTGCACCATGAATTATTGGTAATTGGACTTGATTTATGCTATTGGTATTAAAACATTAGTTGGTCCATTCTCTACTTTTGTGCTAAAAATACCCAAAAAATGACAATTATTGTCCTGACTTAACCCAGATACCTTCTAGGCAAGCAACATGTAAACTTACAACCTGTGATATGTTGGCATAACAACATCGATCCATACTTGTCCTTACACAAGTCCTGGTCTTTTGTGCGTTTATAATTTGTTTTCAGGCGATATTACAAATAGAGTAAAAGTAACTTTTAACATGATATTTGTAACTGCAAGTTGCGTTGTGTGCTCTTAGTTGACGTTTTTGTGGAGAGATTTTTAGATGAGGCTTAACTCTAAATGTCTAATGTCCTGGAGGTGTTTGAAAGTACTTTTTTCTCAGCCCGTACTGACTTTAGATTACTTTTGCTCTGGAGAAGGTTACACCAGAAATAGGGCTGGTACTGGAATATTTTACGCTGACTTCCATTTTGGTACTAAAGAAATGGAACAACAGAACTATTGTAATTGAGATGTTCCTGGGATTACTAGAAAGTTGTGTTTCCTACATCTCCTGTGATAAACCTGGATTTGTGTGGTCAGTCATGAGCTCCTACTTCAGGCACTCAATAAGGAATGATGATGGAGTGACTATTTAATCCACAAAGTTGGAACCTCATGTGTAGGAAAGGAGGTAACTTAATCAAATAAGTTGACTGTCAGAGGGAGCTAAAATTCATCCCTGATTTTTTTTCTTCTAGCAGGGGTTCTGGGCTATGTTTTTAAAACAGACGTTTGAAGTAATAATGGAAGTAGAAGTACCAGTATCTATAGCCCTTAGAAGGGGGAGAGGGTAAAGTATGGGGATGCTCTTACCTGAAAGAGAGGGCCAGAGGGTGATATGTTCCATACCTGAAGGCCGAAATAACTGAGAGGAATTTGCTTGCAGGGAGGTATAAGAGCCTCTGTGCTTTCTGCACCCTGACCTTCCATTGTCCCTTGCAGAATGTTTGAAAGGATTGTGCAATTCCCTTGATCTATTTAAGAGAAAGAAACTATGTCAAATCTCTCCATTCCCTAGCCAGCTGTCTTTCAGATCACATCTATATTATGGTGAAGTAGAATGAGATAATGTACTTTAATTAATACTGTGTTAAATATTAATGCTTATTCTGTTTGGATAAGGACAGTTGTGTTTGCACTAACTTAACCATAAGCAGTTCATAGTACTTCTGACATAACAGCTCCTGGACACAGTGGATGTTAAGTAACTTTTAGCTGTTATTCAAAGTGATTAGTACTTTTCTTCTGACTTGACTTGTTCAATTAAATACAGTCTTTCAGTGTGTATTTGCCATTATTTCCATATGGGGCAACACAGAAGCTTAGTGACAGAGTCAGAATGGCAGCTCAGAGGACTTCTGCAAGGAGAGGCCACTTTTCTCCGGAAAACATTAGTGTTTGGGACCCATGATGTTCACTAAAAGAAGTTCTTGTAGGAGCTCTGACATTTAACAGCAGATTTCAAAATTTAGATTGGTTGCTAAAGTTAATTTTAAAAACTTCTTCACAAAACTTAAAACCATTTAAATCATCTAATGAAGTAGGCATTGGATTCCAATTTTGCAGTGGTAAGAAAAAATAAAAACAGCTCCGGAAAAAATTGTAAGAAAAAACCCAAACCCAAACCCTGGGGCATATAACGCTCAGAATTTCTTGTTTATGCTTGCACAGTACTACTGGGCTTCTCCCCTACTTCAAAAGAGTAGTATGAATATTAAGGCTGGTGGAAGTGAGCTCTGTTAAGAGCAAAAGAAGACAGAAGACCGAGTTCTTCTGCAGCCCTGCGCAATCGTGGCTCTTGGCTTTGGTCTGTCTCTAGCACGTGGGTGATCCTGAATACCTGCCTGCTGCCTGGGAGACGAGTGCCTCTGCCTCTGTTTATTGTATGCCACACTTAAGCTCAGAATGTTTACTAGAGCAATCAGTACTTATGTAGAGGTGATAGGAGGCTCATTAAACCGGTGAATGCGTAGATCAGAGGAACAGGAGTAAATATATTTGGTAACTTTAAGTTACGCAAACTTGCATTCCAGTGGCTCACTCTTTCTGAACTGGGTCATACTCCTCTCGACTGAGCCTGTTTGAAAATAGGTATCACCAGCAGTGGTGCAGAAAACTGTTAGGAATATGTAATAAGATATACTGTATGTCAAATAAAAGTGATCTGTCGTCAGTATGACTGTGCCTGTTAATGTTATCACTTCCATGTCCATGATCAGCAAATACAAATGGCATAGCTCCCTTTAAACCAAATATTTCTTGTATACTACTGGCTCCTTGCAGATCCCGCTATTTTTGGTCTCCTCCTCAGAGTTTACCTAACCTTGCAAGGTGCGCACCTTGTCTTTCCAAATTCACCTTCATTCCGTGTTTACTTTAAGGGGAAGAGTCCACTCGGATACGGTGGTATTTTGAAGAGAATTCTGCTGTGTTTTTTGTTAGGCAGGAGAAGTATCTGTTTCACTGGTGGTCAGCTTGGCAGCCAGAAGAATCCAGGCAGTGCTGAGGCTGTAGAATGAAGAGGCGGAGTGCTGGAAGAATTAACCAATTCTTGGCGCTACAGAGATTTTCTGCTCCCAAAGTACTAGTAAGAGATGAAGAGGTTATTTATTATTAAGATATACATATATATACACATATAAACAATTTCTCAAACCCAGCAGCAGCCTGTCTCCAACAGATGCAACTCAATGACTTTGTCAGGTTTTGTCCCTTCAAAAAGCTATTTCTGCACGCAGTGGGAGTGCCTCAGGAAGGAAAGTAATGAAGCTATTGTAACTGTATATGCCTAAATGTGAATAGGAATTAAGGTGTGATTGAATACGGGGTTTTTCCTAGATCAATAGTGTACAAACATGCTTACTTATTGGCTGCTTTCTGTTTGCACTCTACACAGGAAAGCAAAACCTGACAGTCTAAACTCAAACCCAACCCCAGACAGAAAGCTGGCCCTGTTCGGTGCTGAAACCCAAGTTGCACGTGTTAAAAAATTAAATAATTAAGGTTTCCACAGCAACCTAAGTTCTGTAGTGCAAATTGATGACTTTCGTTCTGTTTTATTATATAATGACAGAGCAGATATTCTATAAAAAGTGTTGGGTACAGCTGAAGTTGTATTATTAAAAAGTTTACTGTCATCCCAAAACTTTACGTCAATTAAGTTATTGACAAAGGTTTCTGAAATGGCTGTAGAAAAGGTGTTGTTTTCTGCCTTGAGCTTTGGGAAGGATCTGACTGGAGACGCTAGTCTGGCAGAATGTTTGCAGTGATCAGAACTTCAGTTAGAGGAAAAGTTTTGAATTACACGTTTCAGCTTTTAATTTGCCGTGAGGAAATCAAATTTAGGTTTTATGAGAAGAGTGGAAAGGAAAGATGAACTCAAAGCCGAAATCTAAAAAACTCTTTCAAATGTTGGATAACTTTTCATTGCTCAGCCTGTGCAAATTTTGCCAGCTCCTTAGGAGCTTTGGAATTAATTTAAAAGAATTAAATCACAGTATTAGACAAATTTTGATCTCACTGGGGGTGGGTGGTGTCTCTGGCTAGAGCACTGACAGCATTTCCTGACTCTACTTAATTGCCAACCTTCAGTGGTGCCACTGTACACTTAGGTCAAAAAAATAAAATAAATTGGAGAAATAACGGATTTTTCTAATAGCTCATGAAACAGTTTAAGTTTGCTTGCTTTAATTTCCACTGTTTGAAATAATTTGATGTGGGTTCCAAAACAGCAGTAGGTGAGCTACGGATCTTAATGTCCCGTTTGGGCAACAGTGACCACAGCAGGAACATCACCCGTGCGTGCAGCAGCAGCAGGAGGTTATCCGCCGCTGAGCTTGGAACGAGCAAACAAGTAACAGGATTAATATTTTTTTCCCCTTTCACCTGGCCTTCGTTTGGCTTTTTCTGGCTTTTTCAACACGCACCTGCCCCAATCCCGTGTTCTGGTGGTTTCCACGTGTGCGGTTAACAAGCAGCCGCTGTCCCCTGCTGCAGGCTGGGCTGAGGGGGGGAGTGTGCCCTGCCCTGCCCATCGACCACCTCCTCCCCTCCTTCGGGCGGGTTGGGGTGCGGGTTGTGCGGGGCCGCAGGGGTTGGGATGCGGATTGTGCGGGGTGTGTGGAGCCGCAGGGGTCGGGGTGCGGATTGTGAGGGGTGCGGGCTGTGCGGCACTGTAAGGGTTTGGGGTGCGGGCTGTGCAGGGCCGCAGGGGTTGGGGTGCGGGCTGTGGGCTGTGTGGGACCGCAGGGATCAGTGTGCGGACTGTGCGGAGCCGCAGGCGTTGGGGTGCGGGGCTGTAGGAGTCGGGGTGCGGGCTGT